>PISX010004948.1:93122-114229 GCA_004024625.1 Mellivora capensis | reverse complement strand
GTGGGCAGGGGAGAGTGGTTCTGAGAATTTCAGTGAAGTCAAACTATTTCTTGCAGTCGAAAATAAAACTAAGCACAAAGAGCCTGCAAAGAAACATGAAGGGCTTCAGCAGTATGCTTGTGAACCCCAAATGCCCTGCTGGGATGATTGCTCCCCCCACTCCTTATGGTCCCCTCCACCTTGGCCTTGTCCTGCCACTGCCAGGCCATGGTTGAAGCAAGGAGCTGGTGGCTGCCCATGGAAGCCTGGACCTCAGTGCAAACAGACCAGCCAGGGGGAGAGAAAATAATCACCAGCCGTTTGTGCTTGGTCTGCATCTGGGAGGAGCCTGTGAGAATTTTGAGTCACTGTTTTTTGGTTCTGTCAGCCTGCAGCAGAAATCGAGGGCCTCAGACCTTTTCTTGTTCTCAGTTCTACCATCATGGTTATAGAAATCAGCAACTTCCAAGAGATATATACTGTTCCTTGAGTTTGGGAGAAATTTCCTTGAACTCAGCAAATTTACTGAGCCCATCCTGTGTGCCAAATCTATTGCTAGATGCTGTATAGTGCTACTCAAATATGGACCGTGGACTAATAGTAGCATCTGAACTGTTTCTTGAACACAAGATAAGGAGTTTGTACCAGAATATAGATCAGGCATGACTCAAAGCTTCTGTTGAATGCAGCTAGTGTTCGTTTGTAGGAAAAATTGGTCAATGAAGGAAGATGCATGCTGATTGACTGGTGGCATGGCTCCTTACCTTGTAGCAAACCAGTAGCAGTTCTCAGACCAGCCACTTGAGTTACGCGGCTGCAGGGAGCACAGGCTGACCAGAGGCGCTTACAGTGCTGTGTGGAAGTGAAGCACTGATGTAACCAGGGGTACAGCTGGCCTGAGTGAGACACCAAGAAGCGGTTCAGTAATCTGTTTGTAGATGGTCAAAAAGAACTCAATGAAAGACAACCTTCAGAATGGGAAAGATATTTGCAAACCATATATCTGATCAGGAGGTAACATCCAAAATATATAGAGAACTCGTACAATTCAACAGCGATGCAATTAAAATGGACAAAGGACCTGAACAGACATTTTTTCCAGAGGAGATGATACGAATGGCCAACGGGTGCATGAAAAGATGCTCAACAGCACTGAGCCTCAGGGAAATACAAATCCAACCACAATGGGCTGTCACCACTCACCTGTCAGAATGGCTCTCACCCAAATGATAAGCGATGACAAGTGTTGGTGAGGACCTGGAGAAAAAGGAACTCCCTTGCCCTGTTGGTAGGAATGCAAACTGGTGCAGCCACCATGGAAACCAGTGTGGAGGTTTCTTGGAAAATTATAAATAAACTATATGATCCAGCAACTCTACATCTGAGAATACATCCAAAGGAGATGGAAACACTATGTCAGAGATAGCCACACCCCCACGTTTATGGCATTATCTACATAGCCAAGTCCGGAAACAGCCTAAGTGTCATTGGTGAACGGATAAAGATACAGTATGTATGTACAGTGGAATATTATCCAGCCATAAAAAGAAGGAAATCCTGCCGTTAGCAACAATATGCACGGACCTCGAGGGGACTATACTAAGTGAAATAAATCTGACAAAAAGGCAAATACTTATGATCTCACTTATATGTGGAATCTTAAAACAGACTCATAGAAGCTAGTCTTGGTGGGGGGATTAGTGAGAATGGTCAAAGGTGTACAATAAGTAAGTGTGTGTACAAAAGATGCAAAAAGGTAAATAAGTACTAGGAATAGAAAATACAACGCGGGGCGTCTGGGTGGCTCAGTGGGTTAAGCCTCTGCCTTCGGCTCAGGTCATGATTTCAGGGTCCTGGGATCGAGTCCCACATCGGGCTCTCTGCTCGGCAGGGGGTCTGCTTCCCCTCTCTCTCTGCCTGCCTCTCTGCCTACTTGTGATCTCTGTCAAATAAATAAAAATCTTAAAAAAAAAAGGAAAGAAAGAAAATACAACGCGAAAGCTGTAGTTAACACCGCTGTATGGTATATTTGAAATCTATTAAAATGGTAAATACTAAAGGTATTCATCCCAAGGAAAAAAACATTTTTTTTATTTTTTATTTATGTAAGACGTTGGATATTTTTTTTAAAAGATGAGGGATGTTACCCTATTATGGTAATCATTTCACAGTATTATGTAAGTCAAATCATTATGCCATACACCTGAAACTTACACATCGCTGTATGTCAGTTACATCTCAGTAAAACCAGTTGGGGGTAAGAACCAAAGGAAAGAGAAGCTAAACTGGTGAGGACCTCAGGAGACATGTGATCAAAGTAGTTAGGTCACACAGAATAGGAAGCCAGACAGAGATCAGGGTCTGACAGGAAGGCAGAAGGGAACCTGAGGCTGAGAAGACACCCCGCAAATGTGTGTCCAACACACATGGGAGCGGAGCAGCAGGAGCGCAACCTTGCTCATTTCGATAACCGTTACGGTAGAATTGGAAAGGTGGAAAGGTTGGTGGCCAGACGTTGGGCAGACATGCCCTGTCCTCTGTACGTAAAGTCTGGAGAAGCCGAAGATGGGTTCAAGATCCTGAAAAGGAGTCTGCCGTGAACGCGGACAAGAAGCAACATGGTAAACCGGAGAGAGCATTGCGGTCAGAAGCTATGATTTCCTGTGCAGGCTCTGCTCTAGGTAGCTGGGGAGTCATCGGTTATGTGGCTTATCTGAGCTTCAGCTGCTTCATCTGCAAAGCGGGGGTGGTGATACCAATCTTCCGGTATTGTTTTTATTTAAACAAGATGAGAATTTTGTGAAAGTGTGCTTACAGACTGTAAAGTGCTAGACACATGTAGAGCACCGAGTCACTCAGCCTCGTTGGGTTATGATTTTTTTCATCCATCTAGTGTTCTGGGCATTTCCAACTAGTAGCTTCTTGGAAGACACGTGTGTTTAGTGGTGCTGACTGTGAGTTAGACTGAAGTAAATGTATGCTGGCTATTCCCAGCAAGTGTCCAGTGAACTGGTAATTTCTTGGGGGGATGGGCGGGCCTCTGTGAGTTTTCCTCCCCAGAGATTAGAAAGCTTAATTTTTTTGTCCTCTGTTATCAGTAAGATGTAACGAGCATCTTGTTGGAGGGAATTATTGTGAACCAGTTAATCAACAAGTATTTGTTGTCTGTGTCTCAGAGGTGCTGGGATGGGTTCAAAAAGAATATGAGAAACAGTTGTGTCATAGAGGAGCAGAAGAAACCCCCGCACGGGAGACATTCGGGGAGGTCAGGAAGGGCTGTGTGCCACTGACTTGCCTGGTGTGAGAGCTCAGGGGAGGACGGCTGAGGCTCTCCATGGTCGGGGAGGCAGCTCGGCTCCAGCTGGATCTGGAGGATCCTTGGAATTTGTCTCAGTACGGGAATGAGAAGCGGCGGCTCAGCCAAAAGCCAAACCCCTCCTGTCCCTCTACCCCTCCTTTGCTAGCTGCTGGAGGTCAGGCATGGCCCCCCATCTCAGCCTCACATTCCTTTCTCATAGAAACAGAGTCCCACAGAGCGGAAGATTTAAGCGAGATAAAAGTATGTTACATGCCGGGCACGGTGTCTGGCATAAAATGAGTGCTCGGTAAATGGTTGCCATGATCATCGCCATCACTGCTAATAACAAGAGGGAAAGGTTTCTGGAAGAAGGAACAGCACAAGCTGAGAGCAGAGGAAGCACAGGACGATAAGGAACCCTTTTCCTTCTGGCCAAAGCAAAGGAGACCCCTGGGAACAAAGGGAGTGAAGTTAGCTGGGTGGGATGGGTCTGATCTAGCAGGGTTTTGCCCACCAGCAAGGGCGGTGGCTGCACGCAGCTTCTGTTGGTTCCTGAGCAGTGCAGGGGCTCATCGAGGCTACCGCTCCGGAGGCAGGTGGGCCACCCAGTGCTGGTCTCTGCCTGCTCCACAGGGACCAGACTCTGGCTGGAGCCAGCTTCAGAGTAGGGATGTCCTAACCCTCTGGCTTTCTCTGAAATTCCATGAAGGTCTCCAGTCAGAAGAAGAGAAAACTGAGTTCAGAGCCTGTAGCTTCTTGACAGCATGTCATTTGTCTTTCTGCAGCTTCTTTTCAGTGTCCTTTCCGTCACCGTCAGGGAAAATCATTAGTATGCTAATCTAGCTAGCCGTCATTTTAACACTGACCTTTGCTAACCTGCCTTTGCAATTTCAGGAACTATGTTTGACTTCTCTAAAAGTAACCTTAAATTGTAGTCTTGTAAGAATTCCGGAGCTGTATCCTTCACTCCTCCTTCTAATGAGGTTATGACCAAATGCTCATTATAATTGCTTTAGACTCCTTTTAATTTTCAAGCTTATTAATCATAAGAAGAGTTATTTAAAATTGCATAAATTAATCTTAGATTAAAAGCCCATCAAAGCCTCGAAACAATTAAGAATAAGTAGGATTTCCCTGGGGCAGCAAGTTTTATTTTAATATTGTAGTCAGGTGGATATCAGAACCTTGAAGTATGGTAGTGATTAATGTATGCAAAATTTAAATGAGATTTTTTTAAATGGCAAATCTAAATCACATATTGACCTAACTGTAGGCTTTAACTGCATTGTCTGTCATATATTTAAACTGTTTACTAATCAACATTTTAATTACAGCATGTGCTGGCAGACCCCAGGACAAATAAAATCTAGCATTTTAAAACATTGCTGCAAAGTCGGTTATCTGAAAATCACAAGGCTGTTATTGGGAAGGATGGAGGGATGAGAAAACAGAGCAAACTTTCTGGAACAGTGGGGAGAGTTGACACAAACAGTCCTAAGTTGTGGGGCTGCGCAGAGACTTCCGGGCCCCAACTCTCACCTTGCCACTGTGGTGGTCTGAGGCCGCTGCCCCTCTGTGGAACAGCATCTGGGTTTCCTTTGAAGTTGATTCATGTTTAATTAGGGAAATACTTCCCTTCATGTGTTTGAGCCCTGGCTGCCAGGCATTATTTACTTGGACACGTAAAGGACACCCCCCTTTATGGTGTGGAGATATTTCCAGAAATTTGACTGGACCTCTGCCAAAGTGAGCAGCCTCTCCTCCTTGCCTTCTCCCCCACGTCCTGATCACCCCTGAGTTAGGCAAACTGTCCCAGCTCAGGAAGGTGGCTGTGGGCTGCATTGGGCAGAATTTCTCTATTTTACAAATACTCTGTTTCATTATTGAAGGTAGATGAAAAGAGTCACCTTGAACAAATTATTTCACCCCTTGAGGCTTCAATCCCCACTTCGTGGAAGGAGAGGGTCATAGTGACTGACTTACTGTTTCTGTTTTTGTGCCAATCCAGGCAAGGTGAAGCACGTAAAGCAGATAGCATAGGAGTTGGAAAAGGTGTTCCCAAAGATGTTTGCTCCTACCCTCGTCATTTCTTTAATGAAACTTGTTTTTAAGTCATGGTTATAATTTCCAGTAGCACTGGAGAATATGTGTAAAAACTCGTGTTCTCCCAACCCCTCCCATGCCCCCAGCCCTGCTCTCTGGGGTGTTCTGCTGTTCACGGTGGTTTCTGTTGTTACTGTTCTGCACCTTGCGTTTTCACTTACTATATCTTTAGAATCTTTCCAGACCCTATAAAAGTCTACCTCGTTCTTTTTAATGGCGACATGGTAATCCATAATGTGAATGTACCATATAATATTTAACCAGGACCCTATCATAGAACTCCTGGGCCATTTCCAGATCTTTGCTGTTAAGATGGGCAACCAACTCTGTACGCATTTTGTATACCGGATATGGGAATGCCAGCTCCCCTCTTCTGATGCTGAATTACCAGACTTGAATCAGTGCCAATCCGATCAGGGATAGTCATTTTAATTTGCATTGTTTTATTAAGTAGGAAGTTGAACACTTTTTCCTTGCATTTGTTGACCATTTGTGATATGTTTCACATATGTGTTTTTGAGCCTTGACTGCCCCATCTAGAAAGCAAGGGAGGTAGACATACCACCTCCACGGCCCCTTCTGCCTCTCTGGTCTGCGATCCCGGGCCAAGGATCCAGGATCCAAGCTGTCCTTTGGGCAGCTTTTATGCTAACAAAAGGGCCCATCTGATTGCGGCCTTACCCAGCCAGCTCGGAGGTTGCATAGCCAATAGCTAGGGGTAAATAGGAAGAGGGCTGTTTCCTTCTTTTGTTTAGTTGTGCGTCTTCCTCGCCTAGAAAAGCAGGCTTGGAAATTACAGGGCAGAGCTGGGATTGAACACCCTTTAATGCTGCCTGTAGACATCAGGAATATTTATTTTCTCTATTTGTTTTAAGCCTGGGAAGACTGTGTGGTTTTCTCACCACTGTCCTGATGGAGCCCTGACCAGCAAGCGTGCAATGCCCCCAGCCCTAATGTGCCATTAATGATAGGTTAATGTACAGTATAATGTTTTTGGGACTACGGGTTCATTACACTTCTGAGTGTGAGGTCTTTCCACAGGGCGCCCAAGGTCCCATTGCATTATATCATGCAATAAAAATACCCTTTTCATATCACACACTAATAAACTGTATTTGAAATGCTGTCTGAGGGCACTGCCATCTTGTCTATAGGCCGTGCACGAGTGCAACAGTTGGGATGACTCTTTTCTGTTTTGTGTTTTAGTTACACGGAACTCTGAATCCAGGGAAGTCTGCTCGTTCTTGGTTTAAATGAGGGAGCGAGTCGGGGCTGGAGGCCTGAGGCTCAGGGGAGGGGCTGCTCGATGAGCATTGAGGGCCCTTAATACAGGGTCCTTCCTGGAGAATTGGCAAGGTCCGTAATTCTCCCTACTTCTCTATTGCCCATCTACCCACAAAGTGCACCCCCATCAGGAGAGCTGGTCCAGTGTCTTCCATTCTTAGCAGTAAACATACATTAGGTGTTATAAAAATCTCCATAGAAAGGAAGTATGATAAGTACAGCCACGATTTGGTCATTGATAATTGTGACTAACACTCAGCCTCCCCGCGAGGCTGTTGCTCTTCTCCCTATTTGGCAGAAGACAAAGTTCACAGAGCTGGGGGGACAGCTGCAGTGCAGAAAATCACCAACTTCATACTTTGATCCAGGGCAAACCATGGTGTCTGTGCTCTGTTGGGCAGGGGAAGGACAGGTTCTGCCAGCTGTAGGGTGTGGGGAAAGAGGGACACAGGACATCCAGCACCTGGGATCAGGCCAGCCATGAGACTTCAGCCACCCAGCAGTCCTTACTGCCTTGGAGCTCCGTCGTCCTCGTTCATAAACAGGCTGGCATCTACTTCAGCGGGAGGTGGCATGCGGTGACACACGCGGGCCAACCAGTGCCTGGCCCGGGCTCAAGAGCTCACCATGGTCCCGATCACACGCGGGCCAACCAGTGCCTGGCCCGGGCTCAAGAGCTCACCATGGTCCCGATTATGTTGCTGGTATACCATATTCTAACAAAAGGCACAGGCTTTGGAGCGGACCGTCTGGTTCAAATCCCCCCTCTACCTTAACCCAGTCACTTACTCTGAACCTAGTTTTTGAACCCACAGGTTGGAGGTAATAATAGTAATGCCATCCAGCCACTTCCTGGGGGTGGTCGTGACATTGGAATTTAGATCATGAGCTTGAAAGCACTTTGTGGAATGAAAAACCCCACTCAAATGCTGCTCTCTGTAAGTAACTGTATTTCTCTCTCCAAATCAACATCTTCAAACTGGGTTACCTTTAAATAAATATCCTTATAGCAGAGCCAATAAGGGCAGCTCTTCAAAGTCCTTGCTGCTGTCTGCCCCCTCACCACAAGGGAGTGTGTCGCCACAGAAATGTAGACTTACAATAAGTTATTTTATCCCATATCCTTATGACAGCAGGACAGGGAAGGAGGGGGGCAGGGCCAGTGTCTGTGCCCCCCACCCCTCGGTTAGCAGGAGGAGAACGAGTACCAGCTCAAGATTTCAGTATCATCTAGAACAGTAGTCAAAAGATCAAGGGACCATGTTGAATGGGCTGAACTGGTCTGGGGAGCCAAGAAGATGATGGAAAGGGGAAAAAAAAAAACAAGTTGCTGAGACTGTCCAGAAAAGGCTAAACCTTTTGGCTGTAGCAAAGTCCCCTTAACTGTTAGGAGAAGAGTTTTTAAGTTTCAAAGATAATTAGTTTTCGAGGGTTACAGAGTTGGACTGAACCTTTTGTTTTCAGATGTGGAGGCTTCAGAACACTTACACATAAACCTCTCAGGGGTTAAATCTGTCTTTAGGACTACCAGGACTTGAAAAATGTTACCATGTATCAAGAAAACCAGAACTGACAAGTTCATTTAAAAAGCCTGGTTTGTCATTGTTTATCTAATTTTCAGAGTTGACACAGAAAATTAAACCAGCTGACACTCACTCTCTGACCATCTCCCTGGCTCATTTCCCTAGTCCTTTCCTACCTGACCTTCCTAAGAACAAAATGCTCCGAACCCCCAAAATATAAAACTTCCCACTGAGTTTCCAAGTTGCTCAGCAGTCATTCCAAGATTCTGTCATAAGATGTCATCCCTAATGTTATTAAAAAAAAAAAAAGATGAGGTTATAAATCTGCTCTTGTGAAGTATTTCTTTTTTCCTTCCACTTCGACCATAAATCTTAGAAGTAATCAAACTCTCTGCGAAGGAAGCGGAGATAAACTTGGGCCCTGAGTGGCCCCATATGTCTTCACTGAATTCAGATGATCTGAGGGCTCATCTGCCCGGTGACATTGCACGGTGCTGCAGAAAGGCTCTGGGCAGGGTGAGAGCTTTGCCATGTTTAACATTGACGTTCGAAAGCTGGGAGGGCAGCTCTGCGCCTTCTGTTGGTGAATGAGCTGCTCCATATAAGGAAACTATCCAGATAATGGAAGCTTATTCTTTATAAAATCAAAACGTTAAAAAAGTAGATTACAGAGAAGAGTTTTTCTTGAAAGTATTTGTCATTTTCTTCCTTATCCTCTTAAACAGATAGGTACATCAGGATTTAGCTTTTTTTTTTTTCTTTTAATTTATCTGAGAGAGAGAGCGTGAGAGGGGAGAAGGTCAGAGGGAGAAGCAGACTCCCCATGGAGCTGGGAGCCCGATGCGGGACTCGATCCTGAGACTCCAGGATCAGGACCTGAGCCGAAGGCAGTCGCCCAACCAACTGAGCCACCCAGGCGCCCCAGGATTTAGCTTTTGAAAAGACTCTCTTTAGGTTGTCATTGTGAGCATCCTCGCGTTTGCTGTGTTCTGCTGCACCCGTGTCTCCTGATACTACCATGTGTGAGGCCCTTGTCCCTGCCCCGACCGCGCCAAGCTCGCTTTCTGTTCTTGTTGCGTTTGTGCTGCTCGTCGATGGCACTTCTCATGCCTGTCCTGAGTCTTCCCTGCAACCCTTGGCCCCTCACCTCTTCCTCTACCCTTTGACTATTTCTTTTGGGCTTTATATTGGGAAACCAGATACTAAGCTTGTTAGCGCTAAGTCTGCAATACGAGAAAATCGGCTTGAATAAAGGCTCGAGTGACTAGCTAGAAGTGATCAAGTTTCAGCTGAACTTCCAGATTCTTCGTCTTAAATACGGGTATCAAATTGTAGTGACCTGTTGATGTGTCAGGTGCTCCCCGAGTTGGAAACCGGCGGTTTGTCTAGTAGGAATACACCTCTAGGTAATGTGGCGTGCCCGTGCCCGTGTCCGAAACAATATGACCACTTTGGTCTTGAATCAGTAATTAGGGTAGACTTCAACGTGTTGAAATTTTCTTATTTTCTGAAGGGACCGAGTAAGCCATGACTATACCATAGGAAGTGCTCGGGCTCTAAAAACCAGATCTAGATTCAGGTAACTAGAAGCCTTTCCCCATATCTGTACTGGATTTGATTGAAAACTAGAGCACAAGTGTGAGGAGAAGCAATCTTCTAACTAAGTAACTTTGTCCCTCTTCCCGGTGAAAACAGACTTGGCTTCCTAAGCCTCTGCGGTGAAGGCGGCCAGCTTATTTGTAAGCAGATGAAGGGTGCTCCCTTAGTCATTCATCGTGCGCATGACCAGCGACACAGCCTCAGAAAACGCAGGCCACACCGTTCACCGCCACGGAAAACGCATTTCAGGCTTCCGTACATTTAATTTTCTTCAACATTACCTTGCAAACCACAGTAAATCAATAACAGAATAGTTAAGTACCACAGGTTCTTTGTGTTTTGTTTTAGAAAATATTGCTCAAGGCTAGAAGTGGGTTCTGTTGATGACTTTTGTTTGCTGCTGGGACACAGAATGATCAGAATCTTCAAGTGGCTTGCGCCTTTTTTGTGGCGATCCTTTGAGAAAGAAAAAGAGGGGTGGTTTCCAATGGAAAACGTTGGTTGCTGATAGCAGAAACGCTAGAATAACTGGTCGTTTTCTTTTTTTTTTTTTTTTTTTTTTTGTAACTGGTCATTTTCAATCCTGTATTTTGTAGACTAGGCCTGACAGTGTTGGCCTTTGTTAATAAGCTCTTCAAATTTTCCAAAAGGGTTGCCCCAGCCAGTTCCCTGGCCTCCCCCACACTCACCCCAATAGTAACCCATTCCAATGAATTGAGTGAGGCCCAGTGAACTCGGGGGCATCACAGCTGAAAACAGTAAAAAAAAAAAAAAAAAAAAAAAAAGATGGCACTTCAGTTAGTTATGTACCCAAAATTTTGATAGCCAGTGTCTTTAGCAATTTTCTTTTCTCTGTGTTTTTTGTTGATTTGATAGCATCAAAAATGTCCCCTTTAGTTTCAGTGTTCATGCAAAGGGTTGTTTATCACTCCCCCTTTTCTTTAAGATCTTATTTATTTATTTAGTTATTTGAGACAGAGAGAGAGAGAAACGGAAGCGAGCACACATTCCGGCAAGGGGATGTGTGTGCAGAGGGAGAGGGAGAAGTAGACTTACCATCGAGCAGGGAGCCTGACACCATGCTCGATCCTAGGAATCCCGGGATCATGACCTCTGCTGAAGACGCCCCTGTTACCCCAGTTCCTTATCCCAACTAGAAAAACTATTACCAAGATGGATTTTTTTTAAGGTTTTATTTATTTATTTGACAGAGATCACAAGTAGGCAGAGAGGCAGGCAGAGGAGGGGGGAAGCAGGCTCCCTGTTGAGCAGAGAGCCTGATGCGGGGCTTGATCCCAGAACCCTGGGATCACAACCTGAGCCGAAGGCAGAGGTTTTAACCCACTGAGCAACCCAGGTGCCCACCAAGATGGATTTTAAGGATTATCAGCCCTTGCTTAATTGGATGCTTCTTGAAATAAGATGAGACAATAGAATAGGAAGTTCTTTTAAAAGTTGAAAGTGGCGTACCAGGGCTCAGGACCCGGGACGCACCTGGCATGGTGATGTTTGGTCAGGGGTCTTGGGACCTCCCGGTCACCACCCTTGCTACCCTTCCCACTGCCCCCACCATATATCTGTGCGTATCCCCCCCCGACCCCACTCTGTCTGCTGTAGGGTCGTCATTCTGCATTTTCAAATATGTTGGCCTCGTGAATTCATATGGAATATCGTTATTTTGTTTTCTGGATTTGCAGTTAGGTATTCTATTTTCATTCCTAGTGATGCATACTTTGTCTTTATCAGTTTTGTCAAAGGTTAGTCTGCTTTAATAATTTTTTAAAGGACCAGTATTTTATTGAATTGACCATTTATTTGATACCTTTCTATCCAATCCCTTTATTTGCAATCTTATGTTTTCTTTGGATTTATTTTTTGTTCTGTTTACAATTTGTTTATATTCTGTTGAAAAATTTCTAACCTTCCCCACCCCAAAATACCCATATAATACTGTAAATTACCTTTTAAATATCTTTTAGATGTACCCCATAAATATTGGTATGTAGTATTTTTATGTCACTCAGTCCTAAGTAACTTCTAATTTCAATTAGGATTTCCTTTTTGACCCATGGATTGTTTAGAAGTTTTTTGTTTTTTTTTTTTTAAATTTGCAAGCGCTCAGGTGTTTTGCTATCTTTTGGTTGTTACCCGCTTTTCATGCATCTTGGTCAGTGTACATGGCTGGTCCAAACCGGTATTTGTTGAAGTTCCCTCATGAAGTGGTTGACTTTTCTCCTTGTGTTCTCTTTGTGCGTGTGTTCTCTCATTGCTGAGTGCCGTGTCCTCTTTACAGCCTGTAGATCAAACTTGTCAATCGTGTGACCCAAATATTTTGTGGCCTTATTTTCTACACGCTTTCTCCCTCTCAGTCCTTAAGAGGACTGTGTTCAAATCCTCCTCGATTAGTGCTGTGGCTTTGTCAGTTTCTCCTTACAGTTCTGTCTGTAAGCGGCTGCTGTGCCAAAAGACTCTATCTTCATTTCAAGGTGTGCCCTTTACCTTTACGTGAATGCCCTCGGTCTCGAATATCTTGCTGTGATCTTTCTTTTTGTCTGCTGTTAATAAACCTCTGCTGTCTTTTGGTTCATGTTTGTCTGCTATGTGGTTTACCTTCCCTTTGCTCTTACCGTTTCTGTGTTCTTGTAAATGAATCTCTGCATTTTGTGGTTGGTGTTTTAAATTTCATCCAGTGTTCTTTTAATTAGCTTAATCGCTTATATTTATTGCTTGTTTTTATACTTGAATATTTTTCTATTATCCTATTTTGTGCTTTCTCTCTACAATACTTTTTTTTTTAACTTCTTCTTTCTCTATTCTATTGGGTTCATTTTTTTCCCTTCCCTTTTATTCTTTCTATTGGTGTAGGAATTATATTCTGTTTCTGGCCTCTCATGGATTATCCCTAAATTTTTCATCTAACTTAGCAAAGCCTAAGGTTAGTCAATAAATATACTCCCCCAAACAATATGCAGCCTTAGGGTCTATGTCTTACCTTCATATTAGGTAGAATTCGTTTAAATCACATATGATCAAAAGGCAAAGAGCAGCTTAAAGAAGGCCACAAGGGTGCCTTCTTTAAGTAGGGTGCCGGACTAGTGCAGCACCTCCTTCCATTTTACCAGCCTAGGGGCATTTGAGCTCCAGCCAGCCGCAGTGAGAAAAAGCAGTAGAAAAGCTTGCCCTTGTGTTCAGGACATTGGCGCACAGCGTATATTCTCACATGGGCCGAAACTAGCTGCAAGGGAGGCAGGGGTACAGTTGCTCTGCTCGGTAACAGTGTTCCTCCCTAGAATCAGGATTTGTGTCAGTAAGGAGGAAGAGAGAAGTGTTACTGAGAGGCGGCCAGCACTCTCCGCCATAGCCCTTCTCCCCCGAGACGAGACGTAAGGACCCTGCGAGCATCCCCTCTGTCCCTCCTTGCATGTCCTCACAGTCCAGGATTTCATCGTCACCTTGCTTTCAGATCCTCGGAATCAGTCCTTACCATCACCGTCATTTTATACATAATTAGTGCTTGTTTAGATTTTTCCGTGGGCATACCAGTTGTTTGTTCCTTGTTGCTGTTGCATTGTGTTTCCTCAAGAAAGAGTTCTTCCGGGGAGTGGCTGTGGGGGGCAGGACCATTGAGCTTTTGTTTAGGATTATCTTTGCCTTGTGGTAATTCTTGATCGTCAGTTTAATCAGATCAGGTTAGAGGTGTAGGCTGACTGTCTCTCCTGGGGTCTTGAAGAGATTCTGTTGTCCTCTGGCTTCTATTCTTGCTGGTGAGAATCTGCACCTCCCTCCGTAGGCAGTACATCTCTGTCCCTGGTGTTCCGCACTCTCCCTACAATGTGTCTGGTGTAGATTTCATTATATTCATTCTATTTGGAGAGCATTGTGATTCTTTATTCTGGGAATTCACTCTTTCATCGGCTCTCAAAATCCTCAACTGTTGTCTCTGGATATCACCCTGCCCCCACATGTTCAGTCTTGTCTGGGTCTTTCTTCTGGGCCTTTCTCTTTCACATTAAAAGAAAATTTTTATCTCTCTCTACTGTGCTCTCATGATCTTCTTAGGCCATTCATTGTAGCTTACTAAGTCTCTCTTCAGCTGTCTGGCTCATCCATGCAGTTTCTTTTGTTTGTTTGTTTTTTTCCAGTGACTTATTTTCTTTTCTTTTAAGATATTATTTATTTATTTGACAGAGAGAGATAGCACAAGTAGGCAGAGCAGCAGGCAGAGGGAGAGGGAGAAGCAGGCTGTCTGCCGAGCGGGGAGCCCAATGTGGGGCTCCATCCCAGGACCCTGGGATCATGACCTGAGCTGAAGGCAGCTGCTTAACCGACCAAGCCACCCAGGCACCCTGACTGTTTTATTTTCTATAAGTTAACTTTACATTCTTTTTCAGATCTTTCTGTTCTCTTTTTCATCATATCGTATTCTTTTCTTAATACATTACTTTCTTCTTGTACATTTTTAATCTTTTCAAATGTGCACCTTTTTACATTTTCCCTCCCTATTATTTTTCAATTATCTCAGTTCTGAGAACTCTCATCTTCCTGTGTGTATCTTATCTACTCATTCTTGTCCATGGCAAATTATATCCTAACAAGTTTGGGAATTTTTACTGTAAGCTCATACTGAGTGGGGTTTATCACTATGGAAATGGTTAAATTTCAGAAGGATTGCCCCAGAAGGGTTTTTGGTATGCTTCTGACAGACATTCCAGAGTAACACGAGATCAAGATCAACATTGTATCAGTTTATCAGTCTGGGGTTCTCAAACTACAGAGGTAGTGCACCAGGTCCCAAACTGCACAGGGCTCTGCCCCATTTTTTTTTTATTTCTTGGGCAGCCCCCCTCAGGGCCTGTCCCCTTTGCTGATGGTTGGCCTTTTATAGCTTATCCCTTCTGTAGTTTAAGCTTTGTTCAGGGTCTCAGGGTCAGCTCCCTGGGGTACCTTGTTTCTGCTTAGTTCTTCATTCTTTCTAGAACTACATTCCTAGAACCAGTAACCCCTGTAAAACCACAAGACTTCCACTCACTTACTCTGGTTTTCAGCTCCATCTTCCTTGGTAACCTTTATGGATTGCCTTTCTTTTTTATGAGTTCAGCCATGCTTCTTAAAACTGTTCCATTTTATCTGCCACGGCAAGGGCCACGTAGAAGGAAGACTCTTAGGCTGTCTTGGTCTCTCATTATTTCTTCATTGACTCACTGTCAGAATCACTCCATTCTTCTGTGTTCAGCAAATGTACGGAGCTCCCACTGTGTGCCAGAAATTGTGCCAGTTCTTGTTGCCTACCCCCTGCCTTTCCTACACCCACATGCTCACATATACCCACACACATGAGCACATGCACATGTAAAGCAAAGGTCTCCAGGCTCAAACACCATAGCTTCAGAGGTAAGGGAAAAAAACAACCAACCAACAAAAAACCAAACCAAAACAAGAGGGCCAGAGAGAAAATCCATCCTTCTGAGCGTTGCGTCTTTAAATCTCCACCACCATATAGCCATCACCCCATAAAACAGACCTTGACCATCTAGATATCAGTAAACGGTCCCATATTCACTACTTGGACATGCTGCAGAGTCAGCCTATCAGGCAAGAGTTCTCAGCATTATTGAAGCAAGACCCCCATTCTGCCTCTGGCACCCCCTAATCCCGACTTCTCTGGGCATCTGCCCACCCCAAGACTGCCTGGAGGAGCCAGCATTCTCCACGGTGCCATCTAAGTTCCCTGCTGGGCAGCCACCACAGCCCCCGCCCGAAATGGGTGGGAGACACCACTCTTCCACTCGCATGGGGCAGCTTCCTGTGGCCACACTCATGAGTGCTGGCATCCGCATGTGTAGCCCCTTCACTGTGGCCCTCTGAAGTCACTCTGGGCCCCCTCCCTGCACCATACTGCACAAGCCCTAGGATGACTCGCAGGGACCTCGGGAAATATCTTGTTCTCTCGATGGGCCATTTTCTGACCAATTACTCTGTGTAGGAGCACATAGATCTTCTCAGATGAAAGGTGGAGAGCTCCTTGACCCCCTTAGATGCCTGTGTATGGGCTAGGATGGCTAGAGGTAAGCAATTTGCTGCTAATAATTGAATATTTGGGGAGAAACAACTATTTCTGTAGCAGTGGTAAAGAGTAAACTCAGGAAGGTTGATTGAAATGGTGTGTCACAGCTGCAAACTGTTTCTGAGGTCTTAAAAGAAAATGAAGGGCCGGAAGGGGCCCCCTCTACCCCCACCCAGGGGTTTAGAAATCAGAGGCCAAGAAAGCACATTCTAGAAAGCCGAGCTGGATAGATAAGGCAGGTTCCACGGTAGCTGCACAGAGACAAGGCTCGCCCCCTCGTCTTACTGCTGCACCCCCAGAGTGTTCTGTGCAGAGGAGTAAGGACCACCCCTCACTGCCCACCTGCATCTGAGAAGCCAAGTCTGTGGACCGGTGATCTCGTTTGGTCCTTACAACCCCCTCCCCAAGAGGAAGAGAGTGCAGCCGTATTTGGTGGGACTGAGGAGGCTAGCAAACCTTGTCTCCATGTTCAAAACCAGCTGAGAAACAGGACTCAGGAAATGATGGAAAGCAAGGATCAGCTTTACTTCTACGAAGACATAGATTAAAGGATGCACTTACCTTGTGGCCCGCATTGCCTTGCTGGGAATTTACCGGTTCCCAAGGGTGAGCAACCTCGGACCCCCTATCAGAGGGCAGGCCGGAACCCGCCCTCCCGTGGGCAGAAGGCCCCAGAGCTCATCTGCTCCATCCTTCCTTCCCCTGCTGCACTCCTCCTCCCTGGGGGCACAGCTCAGGAGTGCAGTAACAACAGAAGTCCTTGCAGGAAGAGTGATGAAGCCTGGGGAATGGAGGTCCCCCTGGGAGTAGTCTGCCCTTTGCAGTGAGGCCGTCATGGCCCTTCCCAAACCATCACTCCGGGATAGCACCAGGAGGGTTTGCTGACTCTGTCCAGGGCTCCTTGCATTATCCTATACAGGGACGGAGAGAAGGATTTTCACGGAGGGGCCTCGGCTCCTCCCTGCTAAGTCTCCATTTGTGGGGACTCCCCTCCAGCCGCCTCCTTCCCCAGCTCCGCCTGGTGACCAGCCTGGCACACCGGGCCTGAAAGGCAGAGTTGACCCCAGGGGTGATTATGACTTCTTATGTCATGTAATTAATATTATAAAGGCTGCCCGCTGCCCTGCCACTCGTCAGCAGGCTAGCAGACGTCGGCATCTGTGCGTCCTTTGATAGGTCAGATTGCTCCCTGATCGGACTGACCTCCTAGGTAAGCAGGGATTCAATTAGTAGTTTTGAACCTGTAGCCGCAGCATGTTCTCTGTTACGTAACGCTATTAAGATAGGAAAGAAGGGTGTTTTGGTTTTTTAGCATGAATGTATTAGTATTTATTGTGGACACTTCTTTGTAAAGTCATTTGTGAGCCCTTTCTTGGAGGACACAGAAGCCAAGAGCTGGGCTCCTAAGCAAGAGTGACAGTGGTATCTCCTTGAGCGGTCAGCTTCCCTCTGCTGTTGTCTCAGTAGCACAGAGTCCAGGAACTCCTGACTCTTCCCACTGCCGGCCCAGCTCAGGCATCTGTTAAACGCAGATAGGAGCTTTACAAAGGGAATAGCAGAAAACTTGTTTTCAGAGTTTAGTCACTGACAGTAACTAGCAACTGTTCACACGAGCTGCTTACAGTGAATCTGTAGGTCAGACAAGAGGGACGGCGGAGCCTGCTGGAATGGACACCATCAGAAACTCAGAGCAGCCTTGACCCTCAGCGCCCTTGCTGGCCATCTCGGGGCAGCCACTGGGCAGACGGACTTCACGGGCTCGGTGCACCTGTCTCCTGCGTGACGCTCACCATTGTTCCCTGTCCCTACGGTGGGAGTGCACACCGCAGCCCTGAGTTCTTTCAAATGGCCAGTGCACCAGAACAGCCCTCCTGGCTGTCCCCCCACGGAGAAGAAGTCCAATAACATGCACAGATCGGACAAGCAGGACTGACTTTGCTCCAAGAGCCACAGAGAATAAGTTCACATCACCGTTCAGGGTAACGCCTGCCGGTCGGTACTCAGTGGAGCACACTGAGTTAAGCAGATGAGTATGTACGGTCATTTTTAATTAGGTTTTACACCTACAGTTAAAATATTTCTTGACAACTTGAATCAAACATGTAGAAGCCCTCACACACCTCACACCCTGCGTTTCCGCCCGTCTCTGCAGTCCCGTCCAGCCCTGCCACTCCTCCGTTATTGCTGAGTAGGAACGGGAGTGCCAGCCCCGCCTCGAGGGCTGCAGTCCTACAGGGGACATGTGGAGAGCCTTCCAGCAAGGTCCGCAGGCCCAGCAAGGAAACACGAAGTGGTGGGCAGAGCATTGACACTGGGGACCCTTCAGCCTCTCAGGTCACCCCTTACGGGTATCACCTAATCACAGGACTGCCCCACCAGCTCGCGCGAGCAGCCTGTTGGACTTCCACTTGTTTCCGACTTGGCTAAAATGCAACCCGGCTTGGCTTGCTTGCTTCAGCGGGCTCCTGGGTCCTTGGAGTTCTCTCCCATGCGGCTTCCTCCTCCGTGGGAGAGGAGTGCCTGGTGACCTGGGCCCATCCTGTGGTCCAGAGAGGACCCCCGCCTCCCCCCAGAGTCTAGAGTCTCCTCAGCTCTTCGAGACTCTCACTAGGCCTCTCGTCCCAGCCTGTGGTGCTTCTCAGCCTGGCAGCAGGCCCCTGGGGAAATGCCATAACTTACCAGTCAGTCCAACCAATTGCCTTGGTGGCTCCTAAGTGATTACCTTTGCCCTGCCCTCAAGTGGTTTCCAGTCTAAGGTTAGGATAACAGTGGGTTCAAATGATGGTAATGCATGGCAGAACAAGAGAAGGCCTCTGGAGAGGTCAACAAGAGGGCGTGTGCACAGTTCTGTCTGGGGGAGACGGCATCTTCTGTGAGGAGACATGATGGAAAAGGCCGCGTAGAGGGAGAGCGGAGGTTTGGGGTACAGTCAGCTGTTGAACATCCTGTTTCTGATTGTTCTTTCTGTGGTTACCTTCAGAGTCCAGTCGGTGTCTGTAGCCTTGGAAGGTTTCCAGGCACTAGACCTGTAGTTTTCCTGCTTCTCTAGAGACTGGGCCCAAGGAGAGGGAATGGAGAAACAGGGGTTCTCAGCTAGACCATCCACCTCTACTCTGGGGGCAGGCTGTCCTACAGGGTGGAGGCTGTCGTCTCCAGCCCTGGCACTCATGCCATAGGACAACACAACGGTGGAGGGCTTGGGCTCTGGAGACAACACGGCATTCAAGCTCCACCGTCTTGGGCTGCTTCCTCAACCTTCCTGCGCTTTAGTTTCCTCATCTGTCAGATGGAGATAAAAATACTCAGAGTTGCTAATTATTAAATCATTTGATCAGCCTAACACATAGGACTTTGAACAAGATAGGACACAGATAGCCTTTTTGTCACTCTAATTGCAGTTACCAGTTAAAAATCATTTGTTGGGGCACCCGGGTGGCTCAGTGGGTTAAAGCCTCTGCCTTCAACTCAGGTCATGATCCCAGGTCCTGGGATCGAGCCCCACATCGGGCTCTCTGCTCAGCGGGGAGCCTGGTTCCCCCTCTCTCTCTGCCTGCCTCTCTTGCCTACTTGTGATCTCTGTCTGTCAAATGAATAAAATCTTTAAAAAAAAAAAAATCACTTGTTGAGGGGCACCTGGCTGACTCAGTCAGGTAAGCATCCAGCTCTTCATTTCAGCTGAGGTCATGATCCCAGGGTCCTGGGATTGAGCCCCACATCGGGCTCCCTGCTCAACAGAGAGCCTGCTTCTCCTTCTGTCTGCTGCTCCCCCTGCTTGTGCTCGCTCGCTCTTTCTCTCTCACAAATAAATAAATAAAATCTTTGAAAAGTAGAAATTTATTTTTTTAAAGATGTATTTATTTTAGAAAGAGAGAGACCATGCTTGCAAGTGGGTGGAGCGGCAGAGGGAGGGAAATCTCAAGCAGACCCCCTGCTGAGTACAGAATCCAACACGGGGCTCCATCACACAATCCTGAGATCATGACCTGAGCTGAAATCAAGAGTCAGACGCTTAACTGAGCCACCCAGGTGCCCCAGAAGTAGACATTTAGAACTCTCCGTGCCTGACCTCAGAAAGCACAGTGGTCAGCGTCCTCCAGGACAGAAGAGAGCCTTGGATTCAAACCCTGCATCTGCCGCTTTCTAGCTCTTGTCCCATTGCTCGGTACCTCAGTTCCTTTTGTCTGTAAATGGGGGTGCTGGGAGGGCTCGAGGCCACGTGCAGATGTCCAGCAGCTGTATGGCACATGGCAAGTACTGACACACAGAGTATTCAGATGGCTTTGTCCTGCCGCAGGCCTGCTGCTAATTGAGGGCCTACTGTGTGCCGGCATGGCAGGTAGGTCGGCAGATGATCAATGATTCACATGCATGATGTTCTTGAGGAAATTATGCAAGAGAAGGAAGTGTGCAGACCCCACGCAGGTCAGTTCCCATTTGGGAAGAAAGTCTCCAGACCCCTAAGCCTCGGGCAGCTCTTAGCACTGCAGCAGGCAGTGGGCACACTAACCCCCCACCTCCCTGTCCCCGCCGGCAGAGGGGAGAGCACTGCCTACACGGAGGGACTCAGGAATGCCCTGCGGTCGGTCAGGAAGGCATCGCGTCACGATGAAATGGATGGGAAAAAATTAGGGACAATACTAGAGAGGCAGAGAGACCTGCTCTAGCGAACCCCCGGTCACTTTGCCCAGATAGAGGAGAGAGAGAACTACACTTCCCCCACCCATGAGTTCTTAGTTTCCACGAGGGCCCTTCCCTGTGCCAGCACGGTCCGCTGCTCAGCCCCACGTGGCCGTGGCCACACCAGGTGACGGTGGCCGTCTTCAGTGGCCGTGGACTTGTCCCTCTTGCGCTCCCCCACGTCCCACTTTTGGAGCCGTCCTACCTCTTGCGGTCCCATCCTCTTCCCTTCATTATGTCTCCACCTTCTGTGGCAAAATTTGTGGACCATAATACTTCAACCCTCGCCGGTTTAATTGTTGCAATTGGCCCGGAGAGAATGTAGGAAATGAGAGTGGCTCCCACTGCCTGGTGATGAGGCCAGCGAGATCGGCAGCAGCCCCAGCACGGCTGGCACACGCCCGCCAGCCTCAGCAGAGTGGCTGCTGACACGCTTTCTGGCAGGAGGGCAGAGATGCCCGTACCTGGGGCAGCCACGGGGGGTGGGGGGGTGGGGGGTGAGATGCTCCTGACAAGCTGCTTGTGGGTGTCGCTGCAGGGGGAGCAAGGTGCACACACAACGCCCCCCCCCCCCCCCCCC
>PISX010004948.1:70375-93022 GCA_004024625.1 Mellivora capensis | reverse complement strand
GCCTCATGGAGACCCCGAAAGAGGCCTGCGAAGTCAGCTCTCTGGTTGCGGGTGTAGGAGAGCATTTGGAGTCAGAAGCCCCACGTTGGTGTCTAGCCCGGCCCCTTGCTCCGACGACCCTGGACAGGGCCCCGAGTGTCTGTTTCCCCATCTGGAAGGTGGACATGCATGGCTGTGTGTGCCTCCAGAGTGAGCATGAGGATTCCGTGGGAAAACGAGGACAAAGCCTTCGGCAGGCGCCCGGCACACAGCACCCCTCCATGGCGCTGGACTTAGCACTAGCGTTCTGTAGGGTGTAGTTTCCGTCCATCTCCGGCATCTGGCTGTGCCTGCATCTGCTTGGGCCTGTCCGGAGCCTCCTGGGAACCCAGGCACCTCAGAGTGGCGGAGGGATTCTCCTGCTTTCTCTAGAATCGTCCATCAGGTTTTGTTTGCTTAATACACTCGTGAGGAGTTCCTGCATCGTGCACGTCAGGGCTGGAGGAGTGTCGCTGTATCCTAGAGAAGAAGCAGGGTCACAGGGGACAACAGTCCAGCCCTGAGAATGCACCAGCCTAGAAATCAGGAGACTTGAGTTCAGCCCCAGCACTATTAACCAGTCGCTTCCCTCCGTTGGGCCTCAACGTTCTCTTCTGTAAAATGGGATGAAGGTATGCGTGCCTTGCTTCCCACACAGGCCAACAGGGCTAGGGAGCGTCGAGGGAGAGTCACCTGCCACCATGACAGGCGGGCATTCTCCCAGTGTGTCCAGGGCATGGCGCCGACTGAGGTCAAGACCTGGGGCAGTGTAGGCTGGCAGCCTCAGTGTCGCCTCTGTCCAGGAGGGTCTGAATCACGGGGCAGAAATAAAGGTGAGAGGAATTGTGATCTGGTTACTGATTCTGCCACTTCTGTCCACTCCCGGTCAGCCTGGGAGAGCCCTGGGCAGTGGTCTTGGGTTTCAGACACCTGTGATCCAGGCCCAGCCCTGGGAGCCCAGGCAGGTCAGCCATGAGCCAGCGGTCTGCGTTTCCTCGTGTGTAAAGTGGAGATTCTAGTGCCTGCCTCTGACTTGGTGCCTGTCCCCCGGACTGTGAGGTGCTCGTGGACCCTGCAGGCAGAGCTGCTGCCAAGCCCGGGGATCACGGCCCCAGGGGCCCACTGCTGCTCTGCTCTGCTTCTCTCTGTGCTCTCCCTCCTTGCTCGCTGGCTTCCTCTCTCTGCCCCCCTACCACCGGCTCCCAAGTTCACAGCTCACAGGCCTGCTCCCTAGAGAGGCTGGGGTTTCCCTCCCATATCTGTCTGTCTCTGTCCCCTCTCTGCATCCCTCTGTGATTCCCCCACCCCTCTCTCCAGAGCCAGTCAACAGTAGCTGGGGACAAGACCACCCGTCCAGGTCCCTCCCTTCAGGCGGGTGTACAGCATCAGGGACGCGCAGGACAGGAGAACTTCCCAGCCAAGGAGGGCAGGAAAGGGGCAGAATCTCCGCCAGAGCAGTGGATGCCGGCCCTCTCCTTCTCGCGCCTCCCAGGGCACTTGGGCACAGTGCCCTCCCTGCCGTGCAGCCATCAGCCTTCCCATAACTGGAGGAATGCCTCCACTCTCCCCTCCTGCAGTTCCGCTCTGCTTGTTCCCGAACAGATGATAACAGAGATGCAGCATATGGGCCCCAAAGTCACCGAGCATTCTGGGAAAGTGACACTGTGCTACCCCGGGCTTGGGGGGAGGGGCCCATCGGCTTCTGAGCACAGCTTCTCCCTTTGTTCTTCACAAGGGCGCAAGGTCACCTCTCCTGAGCCTCCTGGAAAGGCAGTGTGTGCTCTCAGACTTGAGGAGGACTTCCCTCTAGTTAGGTAGCGATTAGGAAGGCAGGTGTAGGGTAGGCATGTATACGGGGGAGAACTGCATGTGGGAGTCAAGATAGGAGCCCTCCTGGACCTCTCCTGCTCCAGCCCCAGCCCAGCTGCCTGCAGGACACCAACCCCACCTGGCTTCCAAGTCCCCTTACCCAGCGGCAGTCTGCGAGGGGCACCTGCTCCCCCCAGTAGTCCCGCACGTGTGTTGGGAGCCCCCATAGAATGCGATGAGCAGACCCCAGGAAGTGCCCAGGTGGGCTCCAGGCCTAGCTCCACCACGGCCTCGGTGAGTCACTGCACTGGGCTGAGTGCCCTTGGCACCCCCTAAGCCAAGCCCCCTGCCCTCGTCCAGTGTTCTATACGGCTTTGAGCTGATGAGCTGGACCATGCCGGGTGCTCCGGAAAATGGCTTTTCTTACTCGAACTGAGAAAGCCAGGTAAGGGGACGCAGCAGGAGTCCAGGGTAAAGAAGCCTGGGTGGCTTTCCTTCCTATCCCCAGAGACACATCAGGTCTGACCAAGCAGCCTCATAGCCTCCCCTGGCCTGGTCTTAGGCCGCTCCTGCAGACCGTGGGATCTGGGCACCCAGGGCATATGAGCCCCAGGCCCACATCCCTCCTGCCTTGTGATAAACTCCTTTTGAGGCAGATTGGATCTGCAAGCAGGTGGCCTATGGCTGGCTATACCCCAGAGCTGCTGGTCAAGACGGGCATATGGGGAAAGCAGTGCTGGGAGCCCAACTCACACCAGTAGGGAAAAAAGAAGGAGCCCAATAAGGGCTCGGAAAGCCGGAGGTGCACTGGCGCTGGCGGGCCTCAGCGTGCTGAGCATCTGGCTTTCGGCTTTGGCTCAGGTCCTGATCTCATGGGTCTTGGGATCAAGCCCTGTGTCGGGCTCTGCACTCAGCAGGGGGTCTGCTAGAAGATTCTTCTCCCTCTCTGCATGCTTGCTCTCTCTTCTCTCTCAAATAAGAAAATAGATCTTAAAAAAAAATAAGAAAGAAAAAGAAAGCTGAGGGTTCAGGGAAGCTGGAGCTGGATGGCTGCAGGGGCGGGAGAGGAGGTGGTGGGGGTGGGGAAGCAGGGAGCCCTCCCACACCCCCCACACAAGCCCACTGCAGCTCCCTGAGTCTCCGGCTACATTTTTGGTAAAGGAAGAAGCTTCCAGGTGTGTGTTTCTTAGCGGAGAAGCTGCTTGGTAAGGAGGAGGGAAGAGAATGCTTTTCAGTTTCCCTTTCACCTTTGGCCTGTAGTCAGGGTGACTGACTGCCCCTGCTTTTTTCTAACCTTCCCTGGGAACTCCCAGGAGGCCCTAAGACTTGTGAATGTGAATCTTGATTCCTCAGGACCGCAGGGAGGGGACTGGCTAAATAGAACTGGGCCTGCCTTATGGACTAAGTAATTTAGAGCCCGACACAGGCCATATGGAAAGAGTCCTGGCCCCTCTGAAGTCCAGCCCCCACCTGGTCACCAGAAACCAGAGGGGATCTGTACCCACCAGCATATCCCTCCTTCCCTTGCTACGTTTGCCTTCCCTCCACTTGAACGTGGGGACTTACTCAGAGAGCGTTAGACATAGAAGAACACCGGAAGGGAGAGATGTAGCTGCGGAGGAGGTGATTCTCTGATCTGTGGGTAGCCCCTGGACTGGGGCGCTGGCAACCCAGGGGCCAGGCATTTGCCAGTCTGCTGTTGGAGTAGTACAGGGTGCAGAGGAACCTGGCAGTGTGGAGACAGGACAGGCCCTCCCCACAGGCAGCTTTCAGGCTGGTGGGACTCTCAGGAGGTGGTGGTGGAGCACCGGGCGGAATCTGGGCTATGCAGCGAGTGCTGCCCCTCCACTGGCCTCAGTCAAGCTAGCTGTGAAATGGGTTGATGGTGTCCTTCTTCTCTTATAGGGCTAGTGGGGGAGAACAAAGGAGGTCCAGGCTGAGAACAGGCCTTGGCAAGCGTAATGAAGTGCAGAGTCTGGGGAATGTGTGTCACAGCCTCTCTTCCCTTTCCCCCCCTCCACAGGGCCACCCGTTCATCATGCAGTTCAATGACGGAAACGCCACCGTGGTGTCCATGTGGGTGTGCAGGGCGCTGGAGGAGAGGCGGAGCCAGCAGGGGCCCCCGTGATGCCGCAGAGGGGCACAGACAGCCCAGGACTGGTCACCAAGGGGACAACCCACCCATCGTGCCCTCTTGCTGTTCGCCGTCTGCCCTGGAAGAGCTCTGCTGGGCCCGGCTTCCCCGCTCTCACCTTTGACTCTGCTGGCAGATGGCCTAGCCCAGGGAGCCCTCCGGAGTGGCCAGCCCTTGCCTGCTCTGGTCCGGAGGCACTGACGGGGGGTGGGCAGAGGGGTGGGGGTATCAAGAACGGAGACTTCGGGCCCCTGCCCCTCTTTTTTCCTAACATGTTCTTTGTAAAGGGTCAGACCCCGCCAGCATCACTGACGGGAATAAAAGTATTACTGCTTTGTGACTGTCCCTGCGAGGGTTGTGCTGTGTGGGGAGTGCCTTACCCCTCCAGGGGTGGGGGTGGGGCGGGGCCTCGCCTCCGCAAGGATGGATGGCGGTGCCGAGCTGCCCCTTCCCCAGGCACCTGCAAGCTCCCCAGTGCTTTCAGATGTGCTATGATGAGGCCCCCAGCCCAGCCTGCCTGACAGAAGACCAAAGCACGCAGGTTCCCCAAACCAAGTCCCGCAGCACGGAGTAGCTGAGCCGGCAGTAGATCTGGGGCCTCAGGACGCCTGTTGTATGCTCCTCGCTGGACAGGCATTTGTCTGTCCCCACAGCCACTCCGACACAGTGACCTGCCCTGGGGCAGCGGGCAGGGAGTTGGAAAAAGGCGCAGACAGTTCCGAGGCCGTTCTCCCGGCTCCCACTGCCACGCCGCACCTCCAGCTCCTCCACAGCAAGGGTCACTGCCTTTGGCCCCACACCCTGCAAACCTCACTCAACTCGGGCCATTCACAGCCACCCTCCAGTCACCCTGCCAGGTAAGTGTGGTCACGCCCATTTTACAGGTGAGGAACTGAGGCTTACAGAGGCTTGGGTTTGCACTTGCAGGTCTAAGGGCCATGTCCACATATCCAAAAGCAAACTCCTGACATCACTGCTCTCCCATCTCAGTGAGTGGTGGAGATGGAGATCCTCCCGGTGCCCAAGCTAACATACCAGCACTGGGCCTTGACTCCTTTCTCCTTCACATCCACATCTAGCCCACCTAGAAGACCTGTTGTCTTTCCACACTCCTGTCTTACACGGCCGCTAGAGGGAGCCAGCTAAAACACGGAAGCTAAAATTTCCAGCGACAAGCCGAAGACCCCACAGTGGCCTGTGTGAGCCATTCTGCCTTGATTTCTGACCCCAACTCCCTCTAGCCATGTGGCGTCCTCACGGATCCTTGAACAACCAGGCACACTGCCCACTCAGGGCCACAGCAGACATGTCTAGCCAACCCTGGGAGATTCACACTCCCTCCATCATGAAGTGCGGTTGCTGGGAAGTCACTGCCTGGCCCAGGAGGACATCTCCCAGTCCCCCTTGCACTGAAGGGGGCCATGTGACTAGCGCTTGTCAATGGAGGAGAGAGCAGGTGGTCCATCGCTCCCAGGCCAAGAAGCATAAGGTGCAGGTGTGCCTTCTCCACTCCTGTTTCTCTCCTCTCCTGGCTGTGGTGGGAGGCTGAGGAAGGCTGAGCCCCAGATGAAGGGAGCCTGAATCCTTGAGTCACCACGTGGAGGACCGCAGCTCATTGAGGCAGAACATGATTATTCTGTTGATAAGTAACTGGCAGCTGAGGTCATGCCAACTAATGCAGGCCTTTGTACTTGGTCTGGGAGCAGATCTGTATTCACACGGCATGTCAGTGGGTTCTGATCTGACCACTCTGTTTCAAATTGCAGCCCTCCACACCTCCTTGGGACTCATGTTCCCTCTGGCTACACATTGTCCCTACTGCATTTGCTACTGTGTGACAAAACCCTACTTTCACAACTTGCCTTCTGTCTTCTCGCTTCCGGTCCCCTATGTACACTCTCCACAAGGGCGGAGATGCTGGTCTGTTTTCTTCACATGGTACCTCTGTGCCAAGAACAGAGCCCGGCCTAGCAGGTGCCTAGTAAATGTTTGTTGGCTGAATGGCTAGTGCGGGAGGAGGGCTGTGCCTCCCAGCCTGTGCTCGGGCTGTTGCGCAGGCATCATTCTGTGTTCTCCTGCGGGATCGGAGTCCTCCAACTTTAATAACACTTTTCAAGGTGGTACGGGTTCCCAGCTGCCCCTTGGCCTCAAACAGAGCACTTGTCTTCTTACTGAGCACCTGCTGTTGCCTGGGGCTAGGAAAGTCACAGAATTGGATGAGGCCCAGGCCATCACGGCTTCTGCTCCCCGAGTCAGGGCCCCAGGCAGGGAGGGCTGCAAGGAGCACGGAGCGTGGACCTCCTGAAGAAGAGGCGCTCAGGGAGTGGGGAAAGCTCAGGGCCTCCCCAGAGAGGTCTGCCCACCCCAGAATGTGAACCAGCCACCACCCAGACTTAACACTTACCCTTGCTTCAAGAAGGTGCACCCGGCAAGTCAGGTCCCAAGCCAGGAGAGGTAGAGAAAATGAGCAGGCATTCCAGACCAGCCCCGTGCTGAGGGCTTGCTTCCTCGACTCTCATCTTCATGGCAATACCAAAGGTAGGTGGTAGTGGTAATCTTCCCGTTTTACAAATGGAGGAACTGAAGCACAGAGAGGCCAAGAGTTGTGACCTGAGGTCTCCCAGCGAGTAAGGAGCAAAGTGTGGTTTGGAACTCCGAACTTGCCCTTAAACACAGCTCCAGGAGTTGGCTCCCCAAGCATACATACGTGTGTGTGAACGAGCACACATGGGCCCCGTCCTCTGGCTAGCACAGAATTGCACACACTCACTGGTGTGCAAAGATGCTGTGTCAGTATCCGTGGGAATGGAGCCCAGGGATCTGCTCTGGGACCAGCCCCCAGGACACACAGGCAGAGCGCCCCCCAGTGGTACGGGAAGACACGGCTCCAGAGGGCGCACTGAAGCCGCAGCCTGGCTTCTGGGTCCACCTCTGACGGGGCACATGTCCATCTGGGCATCAGTTTCCTCATCAGTAGATGCAGGCGCTCATGTCACGGAATCCTGCAGCTTCTCCCAGCCCTGGTGTTCTGGAGCAGGGGCTACCCCCATGAGCGTCCCACAAAACTAGCACACTTTGCCCCAGACTCATGTGCACCCATGTGCACGAACACAGTTTTGTTCCCAACTAGGGTTTAGAACCCCTGGAGCCCACTCACTCATGGACACCACGTTGAAAGCCCCCAAGGTCTAAGTTTCCTTCTATTCAAAGTCTTGGGAAGATGGTGAACTGGGTTCTCCTGCAAAGACCCTCCTGGCTAGAGAGCAAGACCCTCTTTCGCCTGGTGAGGCTCAGTCATGCCCCCGATTACCTTCAGCAGGCCTGAGGGCAAGCTGCCTTTTTCCTCAGGCCGTGGAAGGGCTGAGACCTGGAACATGCAGGGCGGGAGCAAGCTCTTCCTCTGCCCAGAATGTCACCCCACCCATCATCCACCTGTCCACGTGGCTAGCTCCCACACCTCCCATCAGGCCTCAAATGGCACTTCTTCTTGGAACCTTCTTTATTCCATTCTCTGGGTACAGACTGTGAGCCCCTCCAGGGCTGGGATAAATCTGACTCCTCTCTCCCCAGGGCCTGGCTAGGGCTGGCAGGGGGAAGGTGCTTCAAGGTGTGGGAGGGAGGGCTGGCAGAATGGAAGGAGGGAGCATTCAGACTCCAGGCCCCTGGAGCAGCCCTCTCTCCCCAGGACTTGTCACTCTCCTGTCTTGGCCTCTTGCTCCAGCCCTCAGTACAGCCCATCTGCCTCCTACCCAGAGCCTCCAGGAAACCCAAACCCTGTAAGATGCCGCTCTGATCCTCTCAGAACTTCAGGGGAGCCTGAAGGGGGGTGTTTCTATGACAGGAGCGTCCTCACAGGGCCCCCAGATCACACCGGGGAGCAGGTACTGCCCTGGCTTAGAGACACGGAGGCCCCTTGGCACTCAGCCCACTGTCCCTTCCTGGTTCTGTCCTTTGGTTTTTCCCATCTGGGAAATAAAGGTTACAGAATCCCAGACTTTGGAAATCCTCCCAAAAAGGCCATGGGGACAGAGGGAGGAAAGTGGGACCCTTGTTCCCCAGGTTAGGGTTAGACAGAGTCCCTGTGGCCCAGACCAGTCTGACCCTGAGCCTCCAGCCTGGGGCCCTGCTATGGTGGTGGTAGTCAGGCAAGTGCACGGTGTGCTGAGTACTCGCACCTGGCTAAGGAAAGCTGCAGGGGTCCTGCTGAACACAGGCTCCCAGATCTATACACACTCAAGACTGAAGGCCAGAGGATAACCTCAAAGTGAGGTCCCAGGAGTGCTGGGAGGATGAGCCAGCACCTTTCCCGGACCCTCTCTGTCACACAGGTTTGTCGGGAGGGGATGGACAGTTGCCTCCACGTGGCTGGGGGAGCCCAGCGAGGCCAGGACGCTGCCTCAAAGAGGGCTTCTGTCCCACTGACTGTTGCCCACATTCCCCCATTAGAGCTTCATCCTTTAGCTAACTCCGTCTGGGCCCTGTGAAGATGGAAGCCTCTGTTGTCGGTGTAGAGGGGGGATGGGAGACAACATGGGCCCTGGGTTCTGGGGTGGGGGCCGGGGAAGTGCCAGGCAAGCCGGCAGAAGGCCGTGGAGTCGTGGGGAGCAGGAGGGCAAGCAGGGAGCCAGCACTGACCCCTCATCGCAGCCCAGGCAGCCCAGGGTTCCTGACATGGTACTGGGGCAGGGGGACTCCCAAGACGGTTCCTGAATCAGGTCCCAAGTTCCACACTGAGGGTCAGGATGTTTTCACTATAAGCAGGTAGGACATGGCCCCCAGCAGCAGCTCCGAGGGCTGTGTGGCGAAGGCCAGCAGGGGTGGTGATGTGCGGAGGGGCCGGCGGGGGAGCCCAGGGCAGGCAGAGGCAGCCAGTGGTTCAGGGCCAAGTCCCCAACCCTGGTCCTTCGCGGGCACTAGCTGCTGGCGTGCAGTGGGGGAAGCAGAAAGGAAGTGGGAGGAAACCGGCCAGCCTTCAGTGGTGGGGCTGGGTTTTGATGGCACTTCCTTTCTGGTGGGCAGATGCTGTGTCCCTGACCCGCCAGAGAGGCTCTGAAACTGGGGGGCCAGTGGGCACGGGTGGGGGTGGCCAAGCTGGCTGGGCCCCAGGGGGGAGTCCTGGAGACTGGCTGGGCCAGCATGTAGTGTGGAGCAGGCCGCGGAGCCCAAGCCCAGGCCCCGTAATGACAAATTTTCTGCTGAACAACTACAAATATTCGCTGTGACTTTGGACAGAGTCTGAAAAAGACTTTGTTTCCTCCCTTGGCGGTATCATTTGTCTTGTTTTGAAGCCGGAGATTGCAGGCAAGAACTTAGAGACTAAAGTTTGTCTTAATTGCTGTGGTGTCACCATGTCTCTGGCAGATAACAGCACAATGAACGAGTCGATGGGGCTGAGCCCTCCAGGTCCTTCTTCTAAAGTGAGACAAATCTCCCTCCTTTGAGCCCAACAGTCCATCGGCAGCCCCTGTCATGTATTTATCTCCCTAACAGTTCGCATTAACTTGCAAGGGATAAAAAGTCTCTCCTGTCCACAGACTTAGTTAAAGGCATTCGGTCAGGGGAAGTCAGGCTGGGCTGCATGTCCTTCCCAGGGATGTGCTTGCTATCCCCCGCAACCCTTCTGCGGGCAGGGGAGGGTGGTAGTGGGTAAAGCCGTGGCGGTGCACACTGGGAAAAGCAGCAAGGGCTGCAGGATGGAAGAAGAGGAAACAAGGGTACCCAGAGTTCCCAGATCCAGATCACCGTGGTGCTGAGAAAGAAAGGAAATAATACTTTGTTGCAGCATCTGCTGGGCCCCGCAAGCTGCCTTCATCCTCCCCTCATCTGGCCCTCCCTGCACCCCTGCAAGGGCGGAGCGTGACTAGCCCGCCTCTGTTCTGTCTCCCGCTCCAGGTTTCCATCACAGGAGGCAATGCTCTGCTCCCTGTGAATGAGCCAAGCCATTCCATAGGCTGTTCCCTCAGCCCTGACACCTTTCTCAGCCACCCTTTGTCTCCTCACTCCGACTCATCCTCCAAGGCTGGAGGGACGGGTCCGGTAGGGAGGTGGACAGACTTGTCCACCTGTGGCCCCAGAGCCCAGGTCCAGCCTTGCTGGGTATCCATCCTGACCTGGCTTCTTTTTCTTTTTTTTTTTGTTTAAAGATTTTATTTATTTATTTGACACAGAGAGATCACAAGCAGGCAGAGAGGCAGGCAGAGAGAGGAGGAAGCAGGCTCCCTGGCAAGCAGAGAGCCCAATGTGGGACTTGATCCCAGGACCCTGAGATCATGACATGAGCCGAAGGCAGAGGTTTTAACCCACTGAGCCACCCAGGCACCCTGACCTGGTTTCTTAAACCATCTGTCTGCGTCATTCTGGTGAAAGCCCAGGAAGGTAAGAGCTGGGGCAGCACCAGCATTCAGGAAAGATGCTGGGGGGCGGAGGGGAGTAGCGGATAAATAAATGGAGGGGGAACGGCAGGGCTACAGCGAACTCAGTGAAGAGGCCTGGTCCTCCTGCCTTCTGGGAACGAGATCCTAGTAGATGCTGTGGAGGCATGGGCTGTAGGTGCTCTTCAGTTTCCTTATTTTTATAATAATTAAAAAATAAATATTTTAAATCCCTTGGTCAGCAAGGCAGTGAGAGAGGCAGCCTTCAATGTGAGTCTTCTGACACGCACATGGAGCCCTTCTCCTCTACCCCTTGGCCTCCAGGTTCCCTTATTGGCAACCCAGTGGGAGAGATGGTGGAAGGTAGCAATGGCAGGAATGGATTTGGGGTCACACAGACCTGGGCCCAAGTCCTGGCTCTTCCACTGACTGACTGTGTGACCCTGGGCAGGATGCCTAGCCTCTCTGAGCCTCAGTTCCCTCCTTGGTCAAATGGGATAATGACCGTACCCACTTCCTAGGTTGTTGGTGTCATTATTAAATCATCCTTGATGCTGACCAGGACAGGTAGGTCAAACTCCTACCCCCCACTGCCCCACTTAACACATCCCCACACAGCCACTCCTCAATCCCTGTGACTCCCCACTTTTTGTCTGCCTCCCTCCATCTGTAGGAGGCAACATAAGAGAAAACCCCCCAAAGAAATTCACATCCTAATACCCAGAAACTATGGATATATTATGTCACATGGATAATTAAGTTTGCTAATTACCTGTCCTGTAACTAATCTTAAATTAAGATTAACCTGGATTATTCAGGTCAGCCCAGTGCAATCACAGGGGCCCCTGCGAGGAGAGGAGATGCGGAGTCAGAAAGATTTAAGGCTGTGAGGCTCCTGGCCTTGAAGATGGAGAAAGGAGCCAGGAGTCAAGGGATATAAGGAGCCTCTAGAAGCTGGAAAAGGCAAGGAAATGGATTTTCCCTAGAGTCTCCAGAAGGAACAACCCTGCTAGCTCCTTGCTTTTTGCCCAGTGAGACCCACTTCCGACTTCCGACCTCCAGAATTGTAAAGTAATAAGTCTATGCCATTTTAAAACAGGGTGCTCCTTTGTTAGAGCAGCAATAGGAAACTAAAACAATGTCTCCTCTTCATTTTCCAGCCCAGGCTGCCCAAATGCCTTTGGAAAAAAACTCTCTCATGTGTATATCTCTTTATAATTTACAGAGCCCGTGTTCTAGGCTGCCATCCTTAGCAACCCTCCCCAATGACCAGCCTGCACCTCCATGCACTCTCCCAGTGCCATGCACCCAGCACCACCAACACCCATTTTTCAAGAGCCAGGCTCCCTCAGACCTCCAGCTCCACTGGCCTCCTTGAGCCTTGGAGGCTGGACCCTATGGGACTTCAGCCATCCTAGGCACCAGCTGCCGCAGGAGGTGCCCTGAGTCCTCTCTGGATCCTCAACAGGACCCACTGCAGGCACTGGACACACTGTTATCCATCAACGACTTCCTCATCATCTCGTGTGTGTGCTAGGAGCTGGGGACGCAGCGGGGAGCAAGGCAAGTCCCTGCACTCCGGAGTTCACGTTCCAGCAGGGGAGACAGACAAGAAAGAATACCATGACTTCAGGGGAGGACTGTGAAGAAATAAAGCAGGTCAACGGCCAGAGGATAAGGGCTTGGGGGGGTGGGGTGTGTGTCGGGAGCAGGGGCACTTTCCCATTTCCAGTGGTACTAGCTAAGGGAACTTGACCCCCCCCCACGCTGTGCCAGGCTCGGTGCTGGGCCCTGTTCGTACCTCATCTCGGTTAGTTCTCCCAACAGTCCTACGATTGTAGGCCAGCATCGTAGAACTAAGGTCAAGAAAGCTGAGGTGCAGAGAGGCAACGTGATTTGCCCAAAGCCTCACAGCCAAAGCCCTAAGATTTACACCCATACCTGCCTGAAGCGCAGGCTGCTTCCTCAGCAACAGCTGCTCCTTATAAGGAGCGGGCTGTGTTCTCTTAGGACTCTCACTCTGAGAGAGTGGCAGAAAGAAACAGAACACCTTGTCGTCACTCCATCCAGGCCGATGTAGTAAAAGAGGCACGTGCCTCTCACACTGGAAGGCAGACAGAAGTGAATTGTCAATGGGAAAGGGGGAAAGCCTCGACGATATTTGCTGGAGAATGACTGGTTCCTAATTCCTGAGTAACTAGAGTGAGCTTCCCTTTGCATCTGCAGAGGGAGGAGGCTGAGCGGGCCCTTCTCTGGGGAGGCCCCATCTCTCCTGGGGAAAGAAGGATAATCATTTCTCCCAACCAGGAAAGCCAGTAGGGTGCCAAGACAATTTAATGGGGAGAGAATCATCTTTTCAGCAAATAGCGCTGAGACAACTGGATATCCATATGCAGAAGAATGAATTTAGATCCCTACCTCACATCATTCACAAAAATTACCTCTAGGGACGCCTGGGTGGCTCAGTTGGTTAAGCGGCTGCCTTCGGCTCCGGTCATGATCCCAGCGTCCTGGGATCCAATCCCACATTGGGCTCCTTGCTCGGCGGGGAGCCTGCTTCTCTCTCTGTCTCTGCCTGCCACTCTGTCTGCATATGCTCGCCCTCACACTCTCTCTCTCTCTCTGACAAATAAATAAATAAAATCTTTAAAAATATATTACCTCTAAATTGGTCATAGCCCTAAATCTAAGAGCTAAAACTATAACGCTTAGAAGAAAATGTTAGCTGTAAATCTTATGACCTTGGGTTTGGCAAAGCTCTTAGATATGACACCAAAAGCCCAAGCAGCAAAAAATAAAATTAACAAAATTGGGTGTCATCAAAAATAAAAACTTAGGGAGCACCTGGGTGGCTCACTGGGTTAAGCCTCTGCCTTCAGCTCAGGTCATGATCTCAGGGTCCTGGGATCGAGCCCCGCATCGGGCTCTCTGCTCAGCAGGAGGCCTGCTTCCAACCCCCCTCTGCCTGCCTCTCTGCCTACTTGCGATCTCACTCTCTCTGTCAAATATATAAATAAAATCTTAAAAAAATAATAAATAAAAACAGGCGCTTTAAAGGACACCCTTTAAGAAAGTGAGAAGACAACTCACAGAATATACTTGCCAAACCTGTATCTCACAAGAAACTCGTACCTAGAATATCATAAGAACTCTTTCAACTCAATAACGAAACTAGAAATAACCCAATTGAAAAAGTGGGGAAAGGATTTGAACAAACATGTCTCCAAAGAAGATGTACCAGTGGCTAATAAGCTATGAAAAGTCATCAGAGAAATACAAGTCAAAACCGCAATGAGATACTATTTGACACCCACTAAGATAGCTATAATAAAAAGAGATGATGGGGTACCTGGTGGTCCAGTTGATAGAGCATCTGACTCTTGGTTTTGGCTCAGGTGGTGATCTCAGGACCCTGATCTCAGAGTTGTGACATTGAGCCCTGTATTGGGGCTCAGCAGGGAGTCTGCTTGAGATTCTCTCCCTCTGCCCTTCCCCTAACATGCATGTTGGCATGCCATAAATAAATAAATAAAATCTTTTTAAAAATAATAACAAGTGATCATAAGCATTGTCAAGGATGTAGAAAAACCAGGACCCTCCTAGATTGCTGGCAGAATGTAAAATAGTGCAGGGCTTTGGAAAAAGTCTGGTGGTTTCTTAAGAGGTTAAGTGTATAGTTATTAAATGACCCAGCAATTCTAAACCTAGACATATATTCAAGAGAAATTACAACATAACAACCATGGGCGCCTGGTTGCTCAGAGGGTTAAAGCCTCTGCCTTCCGCTCAGGTCATGATCGCAGGGTCCTGGGATCAAGCCCTGTATCGGGCTCTCTGCTCAGTGGGGAGCCTGCTTCCCCCTCTCCCTCTCTCTCTCTGCCTACTTGTGATCTCTCTCTCTCTCTGTCTGTCAAATAAATAAATAAAATCTTTTTTTTAAAAAACCCATAACAACCACACAAACCCATACACACACACACACACACACACATAAAACATACAACTACACAAAAATGCAAAAATGTGCACCTGAATGTTCACACCAGCCTCATTCATAATAGCCAAGAAATGGAAACAACCCAAACAAAACAAGAGACACCAACACGAAGGGATATTATTTGGCAATAAAAAGGGATAAAGCACTGATCCATGCTACTACATGGATAAGCCTTAAAAACATGATGTGCAATGAAACAAAAGACCACCAAAAGACCACACATTGTCACAAAAGACCACATATTGTGTGTTTCCATTTAGAGGAAATGTCAAGAATTGGCAAACAGATAGAAGCAGAAAGTAGTGGTTGCTTAGGTCTGGGAGGACAGGGAGCTGTGGGGTGACAGCTAATGGATACAAGATTCTTCCTTGGGGTAATAAATATGTTCTAAAAGTGATGGTTGCACAGCTCTTTGAATATACAAAAACCATTGAATTGTGCACTTTAAATAGGTGAATTACGTAGTATGTGAATTACACCTCAGTAAAACTTGACCTGTCCCAGCAGTTGGACTCCACCAATATTTGGGCAGCCGTCTGGAAGTGATCTGAGGCTGTTGAGGAGGGGGAAACTCACATGTGCTGAGCATCCCGCTCTGTCACAGGCTTTGTGCAGGCTGAGACTAGGGGAACAACTTTCAGGACTCAGAAAGACAGTCTCCTTAGATTTTGCACCCTAGGCACCTCTAGCCCCAGACCTGGGTATGTGCCCTACACCCAGTAGGTTATTTAATCATTATAACGTCACTGTAACACACATATGACTACACTACTGATGTGGGTTTGAAGACTCAGAGCAGAACCAGGATTTGAACCCAGGTCTCACTGGCTCCAGGGTCCATCCTCTTTCCAGGCCTCCCCCACCATGCCAAGTGGAAAGAGGCCCTGGGAAGGAAGCCTCTCACAACCAAGGATTGCTCAGCAAGTCTGCCAGCTGTTCCCCCACCTGCTTGCCAGGGCCTATCCCCACCTTCTTCTTTTTTAAAAAAGATTTTATTTATTTATTTGTTTTGGAGAGAGAATCAGAGGGAGTGTGTGCCGGGGGACAGGCAAAGGGAGAGGGAGAGAGAATCTCAAAGAGACTCTACCCTGATCAAGGTGCCCGAGGCAGGGCTTGATCTTAGGACATGGGGCTGATCTCGGGACCCTGACCTGGGCTGAAACCAGTAGTCAGATGCATAGCCAGCTGAGCCACCTGGGCACCCCAGTCCCTGCCTTCCAAGAGAGCAAGGCTTTGGGGGCTCCACCTGAGCAGTCTTGCCTGAACCTGTGAGGATGGTGGGAATTCCAGGACCCCCCAGAAATCACCAGGGGGCACAGAACGTTTTACTCTTGAAACTGGCCACTAGACACCAAGGATACCATTTAATCATTATGGCCAGCGAGTCCCCTGGGAGCTGGACTGGGGCTCACAGCCTTGATGCTCAAATGCTGTTCACTCATTCAATCAACAAATATGGTGAGTACCTACTGTATGCTGGACCCTGTTTTAGGCTCCCCAGGAATACAGTAGCAAATAAAACATTCCAGAGAGAGATTCCGAAAAGACAAATAAATAACTAATTGGGAAGTATTCACTGGTAAGCAATCTAACGGTGAAAACAAAACAGTACGAGACAGAGGGGTGGGGCCCAGGGAAGCAGGGAGGCTAGAGGAGGTGCAGTGTTGTGTCCAGAATGTTCGAAGACTTCTGAGAGGCAGGCACCGGAAAGAGAAGTGAAGCCAGCCTGCTCTGTTCGTCAGAAGTCTCCAGGTGCCATTGAATTTTCTTGGTGTATTTCTTTGGGTCGGTAGGAAGTTTCTACATGCCCACAGACTCCCCATGCTAAGGAACTTGGAAAGAGGCTTGTGGTTAAGCTGGTAATGACCAGAGGGGAGCCGTTGGAGGGGAAGGTAGTTGGGATATGAGCAGGGACATAAACTAGAGATCTGGAAGGAGAGGAAGCCCTGGGGCCAGCCCAGCTACTGGCCCACCCTCTTTCCATATACCTCAGCTCAGGTTTTGGAGGCTTCTATGTCTGGTTGAGGCAAAGAAATCTGGTCCTGAGCTCCCCACTCAGGCCCTCCCAGCCTAACTTGCTTCCCCAAGTGCAGAGCCAACCCCAGGATGAGCAGAACCAGGCCTTACGACCTTTGAACCTTTCCCAAAGCCTCTTGGCTCTGGGATCTACATCCAAGCATGGGTGCTTAGGTGTCGTCCCACCCCCACCCCCACCCCCCCCCACCCCCCCACCCCCCGCCTCGGGGCTCCAGAAGAGAGATGAGCCTCCTCAGCGGGTTAATCCTTCACTCTGAAAAGGTGCTGGTCAATGTGTCCATCCTACAGATGCAGGCAGATACTGAAGCCAAGTGAAGGTCCGCGACACTCAAGTGATGAACAGAAGAACTGCCTCTGGGCCTCAACTTCCCTTGCTCTTTCCCACCACCAGGAGCTGGGAGTCTTCCGCGGGGAGGAACGCTGGCCTGGCTTCTGATTCTGATTCCAAAGAGCCATGTCTGGGCGCCAGAAGCTCAGAGTGTGCAGCCTCCGGCAAGCCGGCCCTCCAGGAGCCTCAGGCTCTCCGGCCGGCCGCATCCAGAGTGAGGTGGGTCGGGAGCTCTGAGCACGCCCTTCGCGCGGATTCTGGGGCCCCGGCCTCTCCCCGGACCTTAGCATTGCTCAGCTGCGGCCCAGCAGGCCCTGCCCAACCACCTTCACTGGCTCGGGCTGGGGCCCGCGGCGCGGGGTTCGGGTCTATCTGGCCGTCGGATTAATATCCAGATATTAAGTAAACAATAAATTAGCAAAACTACAAGAAAATTTTACAGCCCTTTGCATTTGGCAATCATTGAGTGTTAATTAGAAATTCATTACAATTAAAACCCTGCCTAAACAGGGCCTGCGCGCCTTAATTACATCTGATTTTTAATTCAGAATACGTGTTTACACAGTAAGCGCTACGTACCCCATGATTATCCCCAATCCTCTTTATACTGTACTAATTATGTAAATTAAACCTAATTAACTGACGAAAACTGCCGTTAATTCAACTGGTAAAAGATATGTGCTCGCGGAGGAGGCGCGGCCGCCCAGCCCCAGCCCACGCCGGAGCCGGAATGGGCGCCCGGGCCCCCGGCCGCTTGGACGCGACGCCGGGGACGCGGAGGCAAAGCGGACCCGGCGGGGAGGTGGGGGGAGCACGTGATCCGGAGTCCGGCCCTCCGACCTCAGTTCCACCCCGCAACGGATAAAAGAGAGAAACCGTGCTAATGGGGGTCAAAAAGACCAAGGGCATTGAGTGCCGCGGCCTCCCCAGTCTCTGCACTGGGCCACAGGACCTACAGCGCCGTCTGAGGAAGACGGGTCCCACCCTCCGCAGTCTGAACCCGAGTTCAAGTCCCAGCGCTGCCCCACATTGGCTGCCTGGGCCTGAGCAAGTGACCAGGCATTGCTAACCTTGTTTCCTCTGCACGAAGTGTTTTGTGATAATAAAAGCTCTTCACGAGCTGGGCGATCCTGCACATTTCTTATCCCCTTCACTAAGCGAGGTTCTACCAGCAGCGTGCAAGGCACATTTGGTGTCTGGGAGATCAGTCTGCTTCCCTTATTGCCTGGGGAACCTGGGTGGGCTGGCTTTCACTACCTGACCCTCAGTTTCCTGCCTGTAAAATGGGAATAAATGATCCCTACCTAGTCCCATTTTGAGAACCAGCTGTGCAACTGTAAAATGCAGTTCACGGTGATCCAGTGATCCATCCCAACTGGATGCTGGTCCAGAGCAGACCCCAGATCCCACCCCTGACACCCACTCACTGGAGACCACTGCCCCCCAAGCGAGCGATGTCACCTCCCCAGCCTCTCTCCACATGCCTTCAGTCTTTCTCCAGCTCACACCCTGGATGGAGCGTTGGGTGGGGTCTGGGAAGCGGGTCTTGGGTGCAAGGAGCTGTCTGCAGCTTGGTGCTGAACGGAGATGCAGGGGCAACCCTGCTCAGGCTTAGTGCCACAACCCGGGAGGAAACTTTTGTCTGAAAAGTCCCCGGGGGGACCCGGGGGGCCAGGCTGCCGGAAAGGTCCTAGAGGCTGCCCCGAGGCGCTGTTGGCCCTCATGGTACAATAGAGGCAGGACACAGGCCTTGCCCCTCCTGTTTCCACTCCCACCTCCTCAGTACCCCGGGGGCCTCCTGGCTCCGCGATCGTTGTCACTACCACACCGAATTCTGAGATGCCTTTTAAAAAATCATTAGGAGCCTAAGAATAATTACCGAACCGGATTGTAATTATGGGATGGGGGAGGCCGGGCAGAGGGAAGGGGGATGAGCAGGTGGAGACTGGGGGCGGCTCTCGAACTGGGACGGAAAATGGGTTCCTGTTTACCTCGGAGGGAAGTGTAACGGGGCGGGGGAGAGTAAAGAGGTAGAATTAAAGCGGGGCAGAGGCAAAGCCTGGGAAAGACGCATTAACCGAGGGACCAGAAGCAGAGAAAAGGGCTGAGCAGGCTCTGAGAGAAGAGAAAAAGGAAAGGAGATCCAAGAGGGAGAAAGACGGAAACTGAAGGAGGTGAAAGAGCAAGATGCCGCTCTAGAAGGTCCACCGCAGAGCAGACAGAACCCTTAAACTTGGGGGTGTTTTTTGAGGCCTTGGATAACACGGTAGCCAAGGGGAGGGGGTGACAAACGAGTCAGGCCCGGCCCCTTTCTCCAAGAGCAAGGCCTGGGCAATCCGTTCGCGCCCCCAGAGGATTCTCCCAGGGTCCCTGGGAGCCAGGAGAGAAGAGGAAAACGGGAGGACAGAAGTGGACTGACGAAGGAGAAGGAGTGACGAACCTCGGAGCAGGCGGAATGCGGGAGGGGAGAGGGCCTGTAACCCAGAGCGAAAGGGAAAACGAGGGGGCGGGGGCGAGGGCGACCCCGAGCCGCGGGCCGCGGAAGATTTATGGCACCGTTCGGGTTCCAAGGACAGGCTGCGCTAGCCGCTGCTGCCAACGTCGGTAGCCACAGTGGCCGCTGCGCCCCCTGCCCGGGCGGCCCGCCGCGCCCCGGGGCGATCCCTGCCATTATTAACTTCTGTTTGATTAGGGTAATTGTTCAAACTTAGGCTGGACAGTATGATTAATTACAGTTTAATTAACGTGTCCATTAAGGAGACTTAATGCGGGGGGGGGGGGTTCGAGGGGGCGCCCGGGTATGAACAAATAGGGAGGGGGGAGACTGGTAACTCAAATGAAGTAGAGACGGAGATTGAAAGGGAGAACACGGTGACCCAAAGGGGTAGTGTAGGAAAAGAATAGTGAAGACAGAAATCTACAGGCACAGAGGGGAGAGAAGAGGGGAGAGAGACGGAACTTCGCAAACCGAGAAGATGCCAAGGGGTGTCTGGAGCATGGGGGGGGGGGACTAAACCCCTACTACGGGGAAACTAAGTTAGCAGGAGAGCTGGAGCAGACCCTAGCAGCCTCCTAGAAAGTAGTTGACCCCCGGTATCTCCCAAAGATGACTTAGTTCCTACCAGGGGCAGGTCGCAGTTGATGGGGGAAGCAACCAAGGCGGGGCCGGGGGGTGAGTGGCCCAAATCCAATTCTACTACTTAGTGAGGGAGTCGTCCCTCCCCAGGCTGCTGTGTCCTGACGCCTTCCAACCAAATCTGAAGCGGTGGAGAAGTTGATTCTGCCCCTTCCCAGCTATCCCGCTCCCGCCCACACCCGCCCACACCCTTCTTTCTGCCCCCCAGGCCTCTGGTTACCCAAGTGGCTCCCGGGGGCCACTCTCGGGATTCACTGCTTTGGCCCAAAAGTGCGATGCCCTCCCTCGCGCCCCTTCCTCCAGAGCCTTCCTCAGCCCGGTCATCCGGCCTTGGCCCAGACAGAGGGCTGGGCCCTCCCCCACTTTGTCCTGGGAGGCAAACTTTGCGGCCCCAAGCCCTTCCTCCCTCCTGTCCCCTTTGGCGAGTGTGGGCCGCAGGTGCCGGGCGCAGGGCGCAGGTGTGCGGCCGCTTACCTGGGGCGCGCAGGCCCGGGAGCTGCAGGAGGCGGCGGGCGCGGTGCGTGGCCCGCGGGCTAGAGGACCCCGGGAGGGCGCGAGTGACTGCGCGGGCGGTGGGTGTGGCGCCCCGGCTCGCAGCTGTCAGGCGCGCCTGCCCCGCGCCGGCCTCGCCACTCGGGCTGTGACCGCGCCGTGCCCGTCGCCGCGCCATGCGCTCCAGGCTTCGGCCTCCGCTCCGGGCCCGTCCAGGGCCTTGGGGGCAGCGGCGCAGGGCACACGTCTTCGCTCAAGGGGCCCTGGCGTCCAGCGCCCGCTGAGAGCCCGCGCCGCGCGGGAGGGGCCAGCAGGGCCGCGGGTGTGAGCGCGAGGAGCCCGGGAGCGCGGTTGTGCGCGCGCGCGGGGAGGGGCCGCGCCGTCACCCGGAGAGCCCGGCGGATCCCGGACTCCCGCCCGCCGCTCCGCCCGCCGCGCACCTCCTCTCACCGTTCGCCCGGCTCCAGCCGCCGCCGCACGGTGAGTACCCGCGTCGGGTCGCCCTCCGCCCCCGCGCCCTGCCCCTACAGCTCTTTTCGTTTAGTTCCGATTTGGGTTCTTGTGGCTGTTGTTTTTATTATTATACCCAAGGACTCCATCGCCTCTCTCCCAGTGCTGTCCGCCTCCCTCCTCGTCGCCTTCTCCAAGCTCACCCCTCAAGCCCCAGTAGCCGAAGAGGGCTCCTCAAGGCAGCCCTGGCGGCTGCTCCTGACCGCTGCGTACAGCTCATTGCCAGGGCTTTGCGCTCTGGCCCTCGAAATTCGGTTCCTTCTCTAGGGCCCCCCTTCTCCTGGCACTGGGGCCCAGAGCCCCCTCCACTCCGGAAAAACCCGTGGGGCCCCTAGACCCTCAGCTTGGGGAGGACGCGCTCTGCTCTGAGGCGCACCCTTCATTGCATGCGGGCAGGACACACTTGCCGATTTCGGGAAACCGAGAAGACATCGTCATTTCCCAGAGCCTCGGAGCACCCCCCACCCCCGTCACCTTCCCAATCCCGCCTGAGAGCTCTTCAGGGGGCTGCAGGGCTGGCCTTAGCTGGGGAGTTAGGACTGTGTTTTTGCCTCCTGAGATGTTACAGGGGACTTTAACGTGAAAGGAGGGTCAACTTGTTTCAATTCGATCCCCGGAGATAAAGATGAAACAGACAGATAACAGATAAATAGCTTGATATTTGAAGAAGGTATGAAGACAGATGGGAGAAAGAGGAGCGAGTTGGGAGAGACAGGCAGCTCAGGGACAGATAAGATCGACAGATGAGGGGCACCTAGACAAACAGAGGGAGGGAAAGAGACAGACAGAAGAGCCCAGTCTTTTCCACGAAGGCTTTTGAACTCGGATCCCCAGTCTCACTGGAGCTGCCCCCTCTGAAAATGGATTTGCCTTTTCTGATGAGTTTAAGAGAGGGGCCCTCAGGGTTGAGCTGCCTGGGCCGCAGGAGCGCCTGCAGCCGAGGGCTGGATGAGAGCCTTTGGTGTCTGAGGACACGTGGCTGGGCCAGGCGACTTAGAGGGCCCCAAGCATCAGTCCCAGGGTCCTTCTGCTGCCAGGTTCCACGGGAGAGGCTACCTCCCTGCTTGGGCCAGAGATCAAAGCGCAGGTACCAGCAGCAACTTTTTACCTGGAGCCTTGTGGCTCCAAACACCCGCCAGGATTCTTCTCAACCCATATGAATTGGGAGAGCCCGGCTTGAAGTATGCTCAGGAGACGCCCCCAAAAGAGGAAGCCCGGAGCGGGGAGAGACTGCATGTGGCCTGAGCAGGAAAGGCATACCTGAAGAAGGAGGAAAACTTAGGGAGTGGGCTGTTGGAAGCACAGGAGAAGTGGCTCCTGAGAAACTTCATCGAGAACCCCTCTGTCCCCACACGCTGACCCGGATGGAAACCAGCTTTGGTCCTGAACGCAGCTAAAAATGCAGAAAATGTGGTTAGGAACTGCGTGACCCTGGTCCACTTATGGCTGGGGGAAAAAACGGTTTGTATTTCCAGCCGGTATCTTTCTTCTCAACGAACGTGAGGCTCTGGGCGTGAGAGGAGAAGCTCGGGTTTGTGGAACCAGTGCTGCTATCCTCGGGAACCGGCTTGGCACGGAGCTGGGTGCGGTGGGGGCCGCCCTGGGGCTAGGCGCGCACAGCGAGCTTTGGAGAGCCGGATTCAGCACCACGAACAGCGGTCCTTTCAGCCTCCCCCCCCCCCCACACACACCCCTCCAAGGCCTCGAGACCCTCCTCCTTCTCTTTGCGCCCCCCCCCCCCCCCCCCCCCCCCCCCCCCCCCCCCCCCCCCCCCCCCCCCCCCCCCCCCCCCCCCCCCCCCCCCCCCCCCCCCCC
>PISX010004948.1:0-70275 GCA_004024625.1 Mellivora capensis | reverse complement strand
CGAGGGTAGCCAAAGGCGCACGGATCTGGACGTTGGGAAGCCTGGGTTCGGAAATGGCTTTGCTGTGTGGCCTTGGGCAAGTCACTCTCCGTCTCTGGGCCCCACTTTCTCCACAATCAGAAAACAAAATTGGGTTCCTAGCTGCCGGGCTTCCTGAGGTCTCAATTACCCCTTCTTCTCCCCCACCCCAGGGGCTTTTGTTGTGGCTCCAGCACACGTCTGAATAACAAAAAGGCTCCCGCCCAGGGGGCGAATGAGCTTGGATTCCCCTAAGCCGAGTTCCCTACGTGCCCAACTCGGCGTGCCCCGCTGGGCGGGCCTGAGCTACGGTGGCGCTGAAAATGGCTCATCTGCTCTTTACTTTCTCTGTTTCGCAGGAGCGGCGGCATGGAGGCTCTCACCACTCAGCTGGGGCCGGGGCGCGAGGGCAACTCCTCACCCAACTCTAAGCAGGAGCTGCAACCCTACTCGGGCTCCAGCGCTCTCAAACCCAACCAGGTGGGCGAGACATCGCTGTACGGGGTACCTATCGTGTCTCTGGTCATCGACGGCCAGGAGCGCCTTTGCCTGGCGCAGATCTCCAACACTCTCCTCAAGAACTACAGCTACAATGAGATCCACAACCGCCGCGTGGCCCTGGGCATCACGTGCGTGCAGTGCACGCCAGTACAGCTGGAGATTCTGCGTCGGGCCGGGGCCATGCCGATCTCATCTCGCCGCTGTGGTATGATCACCAAGCGCGAGGCCGAACGCCTGTGCAAGTCGTTCCTGGGCGAGCATAAGCCGCCCAAGCTGCCGGAGAACTTCGCCTTCGATGTGGTGCACGAGTGCGCGTGGGGCTCCCGTGGCAGCTTCATCCCCGCGCGTTACAACAGCTCTCGTGCCAAGTGCATCAAGTGCGGCTACTGCAGCATGTACTTCTCGCCTAACAAGTTCATCTTCCACTCGCACCGCACACCGGACGCCAAGTACACACAGCCCGACGCCGCCAACTTCAACTCGTGGCGCCGTCATCTCAAACTCAGCGACAAGTCGGCCACAGACGAGCTGAGCCACGCTTGGGAGGACGTCAAGGCCATGTTCAATGGCGGCACGCGCAAGCGGACTTTCTCGCTGCAAGGAGGCGGCGGTGGCGGCGCTAATGGCGGGTCGGGTGGGCAGGGGAAGGGTGGTGCTGGCGGCGGGGGCGGCCCGGGGTGTGGCGCAGAGATGGCCCCAGGCCCGCCGCCCCACAAAACCCTGCGCTGTGGCGAAGACGAGGCCACCGGGCCTCCTGGGCCGCCGCCTCCCCATCCGCAGCGGGGACTTGGTCTAGCCGCAGGAGCCGGCGGCCCAGCGGGCCCTGGAGGGCCTGGTGGCGGCGCCGGCGTACGCAGCTACCCAGTGATCCCAGTGCCCAGTAAGGGCTTTGGCCTCTTGCAGAAACTGCCCCCGCCGCTTTTCCCTCACCCCTACGGCTTCCCCACAGCCTTCGGCCTCTGCCCCAAAAAGGACGACCCGGTGCTAGGCGCGGGCGAGCCCAAGGGAGGCCCAGGCACCGGGAGCGGCGCGGGTGCGGGCACTGGCGGAGGCGCGGGCGGGCCAGGATCCGGCCACTTGCCCCCGGGGGCGGGCCCTGGCCCAGGTGGCGGAGCCATGTTCTGGGGTCACCAGCCCTCTGGGGCGGCCAAGGACGCAGCGGCCGTGGCTGCAGCGGCCGCCGCAGCTACCGTATACCCGACGTTTCCCATGTTCTGGCCGGCGGCAGGCAGCCTGCCGGTGCCGCCCTATCCAGCTGCGCAGAGCCAAGCCAAGGCCGTGGCGGCCGCTGTGGCGGCGGCGGCGGCGGCGGCGGCGGCAGCAGCCGGCAGCGGCGGCCCCGAGTCCCTGGACGGTGCCGAGCCCGCCAAAGAGGGCAGCCTGGGCGCAGAGGAACGCTGTCCGAGCGCGCTGTCCCGCGGGCCGCTGGACGAGGACGGCGCGGACGAGGCGCTGCCGCCGCCTCTGGCCCCACTTGCCCCGCCACCTCCGCCCGCACGCAAAGGCTCCTATGTGTCGGCCTTCCGACCTGTGGTCAAGGACGCCGAGAGCATCGCCAAGCTCTACGGTAGCGCCCGCGACGCGTACGGCGCGGGGCCTGCTCGTGGGCCAGGGCCGGGAGCGGGGTCCGGCGGCGGTTACGTGAGCCCAGACTTTCTGAGCGAGGGCAGCTCCAGCTACCACTCCGCCTCGCCCGACGTGGACACTGCAGACGAGCCCGAGGTGGACGTGGAGTCCAACCGCTTCCCCGACGATGAGGGCGCTCCAGACGAGACCGAGTCGGGCGTACCCAGTGCGCCCAGCACGGGAGGCGGCCCGGACGCCGACCAGCCCGCAGGGCCCCCGTCTACCACCTCCTCGGGCGCCGACGGTCCCACAGACTCCCCAGATGGCGGTAGCCCTCGTTCCCGGCGCCGCCCCGGGCTGCCCGCCGCCAGCCGGTCAACATTTGGGGACCTGGCGGCCGACGACGTGGTGCGGAGACCGGAGAGGAGCCCGCCGAGCAGCGGCTATGAGCTGCGAGAGCCTTGCGGGCCGCTGGGGGGCCCCACGCCGGCCAAGGTGAGCCCCGCGCCCGCCTCGCTGGTGGCGCCTCCCCGCTTACCCCTCTGCACCTCCGGGATGTGGGGCAGGTACTGGCCAAGTTAGGGACGGAAATCGTGTTTGGAGCAGGCGTTGGAGCGGCAGGCCCCAGCTGCTCCGGATAGGCCCAGCTTCGGTAGCGCTGTGGAACTTGCTGGGACCGAGTAAGGGTTTCGGAAAATCGGGTGTGCAGGCCCGAGAAAGGGATGCTTTACATTTTTGTTGGTTGAGGGAGGGGTGATGGAGACAGGCGGAGGCTGTCAGTAACACAGACAGAAAGAAATAAAAGGGGCCTGAGGAAAGAACGCGGGGCAGATAAAGAGATACAAAGCCAGAGAAAAGCGCCGATGGCACACGCACCCAGATGGGGATCAGAGTCCCAGGGAAGACAAGCTGATGAGGAGAGGACGTGGTCTCCCTCAGTCCGGGTCCCAGCAGTACCAGTCCCAGAATCTTCCTCCACCCCTATAGGTAGTTTTCTGAGTCCCGTTGAACTCTGGCCTTGGGAACCGCAGGGTTCACTGGTAGGCAGCTTTCAAGACGGCTTGGGCGGGAGAGGGGCTCCCAGGTTGACTGGGCCACCAACCGGGTGGGGGCTGTGCAACTAAGCTGGAATCGTTGGCCATTTGAAAGGGTGCGCACACCTGTACATTTCCATTAGGTCCATTAAAACACGAATCATTAGCTGGATGAGAAAGGCGTCATTTATGCGGGGGCTGGGCGAGGACTGGCGGAAGATGCCGAAAAGGAGTTGGGGGTGGGGGGCTCGCTGTGAACGGTCCTTGGCTTGAGAGCCGCTTTGTCTTTCTGCTAATTTATCGATAATAATTATCGTTGACACTACAGCGGTGATGCAATGCGGCCTCCGAGGGCGCCAGGCTGCGCCGCGTGCCTCCTAGCGTCCGGGGCGCTCGCGTCCCGCGGGCTAGCCGACCTCCGCCTCCCCTCTCAGCGCTCCCTCTCGGCCGCGGCGCAGGGTGGAACGGCCCTGAGCCGCTTCAAGCGCCCCCCTAACCGCCTGTCATTTTCGGCCGCCGCAGGTGTACGCGCCAGAGCGGGACGAGCATGTGAAGAGCGCGGCGGCGCTGGGGCCCGCGGCCTCCTACCTCTGCACCCCCGAGGCCCACGGTAACGCCCCCAGCCCCCCTGCCGAGGTCGCTGGCCAATGTGACGTGGGGACCACAGGCGGAGGGCCGGGCGGAGGGAGGGGGCTGCGAGGAAAGACGAGAGGAGAAAAAGGAGGCAGAGAAAGCGAGAGAAAGAAGGAGAGGGAGAGAAAAATAAAGGAAAAGGAAGCTAAGAGAGAACTCCCAGGAACTTCCATCGTTTGGTCACTTAAACCGCCCTGTCCACCGCACTACACGCTCACGTGCACCTCACACTCTGACTTAAATCCTTTTTAAAAATCGCTCTTGGCACCTCTTTCAAGTCCTCTCATTTATTCCGCAAGTGTTTGGCCTCGAGGTCCTCCGTGGGCCGGCCGGGTTAGGGCGGAGGGTGCCGGCGCTCAGCTGCGCGCTTGGACACCCCTAAATCGCCGCGGTAGCTGCGACCCAACCCGGGGGGAGCCCTGCCCGTGCGCCGCGCCCCAGTGCCTCGAAGAGGAGGGGCGGAGGGCCTCGGAAATCCAGGCAGGCGGAGCCCGAAAGGATGTCTCCCCCGCTGCCACCCCGCGCGGGTCGCCGCCTGGGCCGCGTTCTCGGCGGGAGCGGCGCAGGCAGACCCGGCGGCCACGCGCGCTCGCGGTGCCCCAGTATCTGCGCGCGATGTAGGTCGCTCGTCCCTGGTGGGCTCGGCTGCTGGTCTTGTTCTTTTCCGAGGGGCTGGGGAGGGGGCGTGGAGCGCGAGATGAGCAGACCGCGCGCGGGGGAGGGGGTGCCCGGCCCAAAGCCTGAGGGTGCAAGCCCAGGCGCACAGCCGGGAACCAGCGGCGGCCACAACGCTTTTAATTAGGGCTCGGGCGCCCCGACCGTGGCAGCTCTGGCCGTATCGGGGTCACGGTTTCTTTGCTTCTCCTTGAAACTCGGTTTATTGCCTTTAAGAACCAGATAAGGAAGACAATCACTCGACCGCCGACGATTTGGAAACGAGGAAATCCTATCCAGACCAAAGGAGTATCTCCCAACCAAGTCCCGCAAATACAGACCGAGGTGAGCCCTAGGACCCTTGCGCACCAACCCCCACCCGGAAGCTGGGGCCCAGGTCGACCAGGTTCCAACCGGCTTCGGCTTGCGTGGAGGGCTTTCGATAGAGCGTAAGGGGCTGCTGGTCCCCTTCTGCGGTTGGAAGACACATACTTAAACAGCGTGCGCGAGGTGCAGGCCCGGTTTCCTGAGTTGCTGTCCTCCTTAGTGGGTTTGGGGCTCTTCCGGGTAAGGGAAGGGGCTGTACTAAAAGGAAACGAGAGACACCATCACCGACATGAAGCAGGTCAGAGAGCACTTCCTGCCCTAAGACAGCCTAATTTCCCTGAGTCCACTGTCCTTCTTCAGTGGGTCACTCTCTAAAATGAGGGCTGTACCCCTAAAATGATAGCTTGGAAGGTAGGTGGTACTCGATGCCTGTAACTGTCTCTTGTAAAGACAGCCGATCTGGAGCAGCTGGGTGACTTAGCACAGTTCCGGGCAGCTCACCCTTCCCCTCCCAAGGCCTCTCCTAGGATAGAACCCCTCTTACCTGCCCTTGTATCCCAGGTGAAGATGGGCTCACCCTGGATGTCACAGGAACTCAGCTAGTGGAGAAGGATATCGAGAACCTGGCCAGAGGTGAGGTTAAGTCTGTGAAATGGGGGTCCACCCTGCTTGGGGGAGATGACCCCTTCTTGTAGGGGAGTGTGTGGGAACACAGGGCTCTCCGGGGATCAGATTTCACTGAGTGGAAAGGACAATCCTCTGGGCACATGATGCTGGCACAGAGGTTTTGGGGGCGTGAGGGTGGGGCGAGTGAACCAAATCCCCAGAAGTTCATTAGAAGTTTAGATTCCCAAGGCTGGCCTGTCTGAAGAGCCCAGTGAAAGAGCGCAATGAGTAATGATCCTCAGTGTGCGTGACAATGAGATAGAGCAATCGGGGTCTCCCAACCTCACTGGAAAACAGGACTTTTTCTGAAAAGCAAGATTGCAAGGAGACATTTATTTAAGGAATGTCTGAGAGGTTATTTTTTTCCTGGAATTAATGCATAATCACCACCCCCCAACATGCCCTAAATGGGGTGAGGATAGAGCCTGTTTTCAGAATGGGATCCTGAGGTAGCTGCTCCATCTGCAGGGGAGTGGGTGGCTTGAGGCACAGAGGACAGGAACCTCTGATGACTCCACTTTGCTTCTCTACCTCCCATTTCTATGTTTCCTCAGCACCTGCTCAGGGTGGGATTTCTCAGAGAGCCTCCCCATGGGGAAGACCCAGATCCCGCATAGCTCCATGGTCAGGGCAGACCCCCGCCATCCCTTTGTAGCTGGCTCTGAGGGCACGAACGGGGCTCTCCACATCCACCTGCTATCCACCACGCTGCCCTCAACCGGCCAGGAGAAGCATTGGTGGTCTTCCAGCTTCTAACCACAGATTGTACAGGACACGCAATCACCTTTAGCATCATTGGTGCTTTATATGAGAGCTCTTAGTATGGATTTGGGGGCCTGGGACCCCCTGAAATTGTGAACAAGCTGCTGTGAGTACAGGTGTTTTCCAGGTCCAGGTCTTTCACGAGATTCAGCCAGTTCCTAGTGTTGAAGGGAACAATTAGGTGTGTCATTTGGAGGGGTAAACCAAGTCCTGGGCCAGCCTCTAAGGTTAGGGAGTTAGGGAACGACTTAAAGCAAAAGCCGGGCTGATGAGCGCCTAGAAGCCCAACATGGCTTCCACCATTCTGAATTTAATTCCCCTGGGCAACCTGTCTCCTAGCCCTTTTTCCTCGCCCAAATCCTTTGGAAGCAAATGGGAAAACAGTGTAGAGGGCCTCTACCTCCTGACCTCACCACCTCAGGACTCTGGGCCAGGGCGGGACCTGCAGGACCTTGGTGGTGGTAGTGGGGGTGGGAGGTGCCTGAGCCCCGCACACCCTCCTTTACCTCCTACTCTCGCCTCCTTGCAGACGAACTGCAAAAACTGCTCCTGGAGCAAATGGAGCTCCGCAAGAAATTGGAGCGAGAGTTTCAGAGTCTCAAAGGTACCCGTCCCCCCTCTTGACCCACCCTACCCCAACCCACCCCACCCTCACCCCACCTCAGCTCGAGAGCCTTCTTCCTGCGCTCCCCGACCTCAGGTCAGGGCAGCCGCGGCTGCGCGCCCCGCACCAGCCGCAGAACCCTGCTTTTCCGGGGTTTCCTGCTAGGCCGGAGACCGAAGGGGTGGGGGCGGGAATGGGGAGTGGGGAAATGGGGCCGGGGGAGGGGGCTGTGCGTCACAGCTCTCACTTAATCAATTTGCACAGATAATTTTCAGGATCAAATGAAGAGGGAATTGGCTTATCGAGAAGAAATGGTGCAACAGCTGCAAATTGTCAGAGGTAAGACGGGAGTCAGGTGAGCGCGTGCACGGGCCCTAACTGCCTCTCGTCTGGCAGGAGCCGCAATGTTGGCTCAGTCATTTGGATTTAAATTGAAGGTAATTTAACAATTATTTTTTTTATTTAATATCCTTTGTATACTCTGATTAGCCTCAGAATGGCAAGCGAGCCCAGCAAACGGCTTGCAGGCATCATTACATGGAGTGATTGAACTTCTTATCGCGGCAATTTCCATGGTTTCTAAATTAAAAATCGAGGCGTAAAATTACCTGGGAAGTAATGCCTAAGTTTGCTTTAATTTTGGTTAGATCCGTCTGCCTTTAAGCACCATCCCAGGCCTTTTCCTCCCTCCGCCCGGCTGCAGGTTGGAGCATTGGTGCTCCCTCCCTCGGTCTCCCGGATGTGTTTCTTGGAGGGGCTGAGCGCTGGGGAGAGGGTGAGCCCAGGGCTGTGACCTGGGCCAGCTGGAGGGTGGTCTCATTTCCTCACCGGCCCCTCCCCATGTCTTCCAGACACTCTGTGTAACGAACTCGACCAAGAACGGAAGGCGCGCTATGCCATCCAGCAGAAATTAAAAGGTGCGGATGCCGGGGAACAAAGATAGGACTGTTACCGGGCTCTGGCTGTGCCACTGAATGAATGAGTGATGAATGAATGATGGGCAGATGAATGGATGATGAATGAGCTAATGAATGATTGAGTAAATGGAGGGGCGAGTGAGAGGGGAAGGCCAGGTCTGCCTAAATCAGAAGCTGAGAGGAGGGAAGTGCGAGTGTTTTAAATGGGGAACTAATTCTAGAACGGTAGAATAGAGAGAAAGAACCCCTTGAGCCCTGGACATTGGGAAATCTGCTGTGGGACCCAAATCTGGCCCTGGGCAGATTAAGTTCCCTCTTTGTGTGCCTCAGTTTCTTCTTCTGTATAATGGGGCAATGCACCAGCGCACTGGTTCTAAATCGCCAGGTTCTCTCTCCTACAATCCTAAGTTTTTCTGACCTGCTCACTTGAGAGCCTTCGAGCCCCAAGGGGGTGGGTGAGAGCAGGGCGGGCAGGGAAGGGGGCCGAGGGGACGGAGCCGGTAGGCCGCGCAGGCAAGGCTGGGCAAGCAAGGTGCCCAACTTGGCCCGCCCGACTGTCTTTCCAGAAGCCCACGACGCCCTGCACCACTTCTCCTGCAAGATGCTGACGCCCCGCCATTGCACTGGCAACTGCTCCTTCAAGCCCCCGCTGTTGCCCTAGGGCCGGCCCGGCCGCGCCCACGCGCCCTCAAGCCATGCTGCTCTCTTCTTGTAAATACCCGCGGCCGCGGCGGCCGAGAGCGAGGAACAAGCCATTCCGACACGACCGATGTACTTACAGCCTCCCCCTCGCCCGCCCTCCTCCGGGCGCCTTGGCCCAGGGCCCCTTCTGCGTTTCCAAGTGTAAATACCACCTCGCCCCATGGTTTAACTCCAGGGCATCGGACCTCATGGGGTTAACTGGACCAAAGGGGGTAAGAAAGGGGAAAGGGGGGGTCTCCCCCGCCCCACACAGCCTCGGACCCCCTCGTTGTATACACAGTGTAGCTACTTCGCCGGCGCTGGCCCCGCGCTCCCCTGTCCCGTCCATTCTGAAACTTGTTCCTAATGACAAAGTGGCTATGTGCAATGGGTATAAATGAACTGTGAGTCTCTCCGGGTTCAGTATTGGGTTCCGTTTTATTTATGCTGTAAATTATTTGCTTCCTTCTCCTGGACCTACTTCCGGTCCCATTTTGCATTCCCCTTTGGGTTTTGTTTTGTCTAATTTTTTTTTCTTGTTAACCTCTTGATGTAACAGCACTTTAAAAAGGGCGACGACTCACGAGATGGAGACCACCTTGAGCCTATTTGGGGAGACCACCCTGTATCCGTGACTTTTGTTTTGTTTTTAATAAAAAAAAAAAATCTGTCACTTCCTGGGGCTGTGGAGGTCGGGGTGAGGGAGGTGGGCGGCGGCGGGCTGAGGGCCGCGCAACAGGTGCGGCTCCAAGACCTCGAGCGCGAGTTCTGACGCTCCCGGGCTGAGAATCGCCTGGCTCGGGTGGGCGGCAGCTAGCGCCCCGACCTCTCTCCCAGTCCTTCAGACACACCCAGTTTGCCTCCAGGCCACCCTCTCCCCGTTTTGGGGACACTCCCTTGAGCCTCTCGGCCCGAGGTAAGAGGACTACCGCAGCCTCCTGGGTGCCATGGTCTCCGATTTTTCCCTGCAGCTCTCACTGGGGCCGAGGATTTACTCGTGCCCTTTTCCACGCCTGTCCCACCGGGGAAGTCACCCCCCGCCCCCACCCCCCGCCCCCGAGCTCTTGCAGACGGGACGCTGCCGGGAAGCCCAGGTTCAGTCAATATTGCCAGGAGGCACGCTCCTCGCCGGCCTGGCCCCGAAGCGCTGGGGTGGACCTCGGCTGGGCAAGGCTGGAAGGGATGGGCGTGACTCCGTGCTCGTGCACAGAGGTCCTCCCGCCTGCCCTTCCTCTACCCTAAAGTAGCGAGTCCTGGCAGGTTTATATGCCCTGTCGGTTTCAGTCCGAGAGGGTGTGCGGACGTGGAAGAGCCCACCGAGCTAGGTGAGTCCCGCCTGCGCTGGAGTCAGGTTGTCTTCCCTGGGGGATGGGGATGAGGGGTGTGTGTGTGTGTGAGAGAGCGAGAGAGAAAGAGAGAGAGAGAGAGACGGGTGGGTTGCTACCTGGCCGCGGTTCATGAGATCTCACCATGCTACGGGCCTCCCGTCGGCCTCAGTTTCCACAGCGCACCTGCTGGTTAGGCTACAGATAAGGGATGGAAACTGCAGCGCACTTTTGGGGGCAGGGGAGTGGGGGGAAGAGTGTGCTTGGAGTGGGAAAGCGCCCGGTGCTGGGGATCATTGACCCCTGGCTTCCAGTTTCACCTCCTCGGCTGACTCGCAAGGATGCTGTGTCGCTGCCTTTATTACTCTAGGCCTCCGTTTGGGCTCACATAAAGTAACACTCGGGCCTCCTACCCCCTCCGTCTGGGAGGGGAGCTGGGCGCCGGGCCGTGAGTCGAGGCCGGGACCCGCTCCCGGACGACCCCGGCCTCCAACATCCCGGGGATCTCCTTGCGCTTCTCCGCCCCTCCCCTCGGGCCTGGCGGTCTGGGCTGCGCGGGCCGGGAAGCTCGGTGGCGGGGCGCCTGGAGGGCCCGGGGCGGGGCGGCGAGCACGCGGGGCGCGGCGGGCCGCAGGGAAGGGGCGCAGGCAAGGACCCCGCGCGCGCGCGGCGGAGGCAGGAGGCCGGTTTCCCGAGCCCCCCGGCGCTGGGGCTCACAACCCTACTCCAGTCGGCGGGGAGGGCTCCTTCTAAACTGTCAGGTGTCGCCCAGGGAAGAAGTCCTCAGGAGGCGCGATGTCCCAACAGGAACCTTCCAGGGAGCAGGAACGTTTCCTGTGGGTGGAATCAACCAGATCATTCTCCACTGTACGGACCGTGAAACTGAGGGAGCGAGAGGAAGTGACCTGACCTGCGTCCTCACGGCGTGCGGAGGCCCGGCGGCGGTCGGACGGCCCCACCCAACCGTGCAGGCGTTGAGGCGAGCGCGAGCCTTGACCCCCTTGGCGTGACCACGCCTTTGGAAGCCGCACTTCCTTCTCGGTGAAACGGGAGTGGCAGGCACTGCCCAGGCAGGAAGTCCCAGGGCTGCGGCCCACACAGAGGAGTCCAGCTAATATTTCTCTTCACCTTCTCTTTCCGAATTCCCCCGAAGTGGAGGGGGGAAAAGCGGCTGGGGCGGCTGGGGCGAGCGCAAAAGGGTGCCCCATCTGGGCCAGAATCCCTGCAGATTGGAGGTGTAGGCGGATCCGACCCAGAAAGCTTTGTTGCAAAACCCTCCTGGATTCCTTGTCCCTTCAGAAGTGGTTTGTTCCCCCCAAATGTTAATAACCAAACGATTGGTATGGATGTAATTATCAATAATTATACGAATTATTGCTGATTGCAGGGCTCGTAGCTACTTTAATTAGTTTACCAGATTCTAATTAAGTTAAATGAAACATTAATAGGGAAAATATGCTTTGGAAAAAAAAACCCAGGATTTTTAAAAAGTCTATTTCTCGCCACAACGTTGCCACCTTGCGACACAATTTAGGTATGACAGCCCAGAGTCCGAAGGCTCCAGATTAGAGAGCTTTGTCTTAGGGAGAAAACGCGGGGTTTGGGGAATAGCTAGAGGGCTGTAGAGCACAGAACGTCCTCCTGGGTGTTGCGTCCAAATTTTTGGTGTCCCACTCCTGAGAGGTGCCCACAGGAGGTCCAGCTCTGGAGTCCAGGGCATGGGGATAAAGAAACAGGCAAACATGGCTTGATGTTCCACCCCCCTGGGAGGAAATCCCAACTCCATGTATCCTACAAATCTGGCAAACTGTAGGCAAAACAAACAAACAACAAAACAAAACCAAACCAGCTGGGAGACCTCTGGATTCCTGGGACTCACCTCTGCATTCCTATGGCCCTTGGTTTATGAAAAACTCAGGGGGTATTCAGTTCTCTGAGTTCTCCTCGGTTTTGTATGTCTGTTTCCCATAGGACTGTAAGTACCCTGGCAACAGGGGCCACATCTTGCCCTTCCTTGGAATCTCCAACACAGGGCCCAGGGCATGCCCGTAGCTCAACAGATGTCTCAATGAAGGGGTTCCAACTTTGTGATTAGTCCAGGTGCCGGAAATGTCCGAGGGAAGGAGTCCCTAAGTGCTTCTGGATATCAGCTATTGCAAGGCAATTAAACTCATTTGCATCTTATTAATAAAGCACAAATTTATTGCTCAGAGGATCCTTCATCAAAAGGATTATTTTGGAGGGCAGCTGTCTGCTAAGAGATTATCAGCCTAGGAAGGCTTTCTTCCTCTTCCAGCATGTCCCAAAGACGGTGCTCCTCCTCTCCTGCACATTTTGCAAGTTCACCAGGCACACACCTTCCACCTATTCCCAGCTACCCTGATCTAAATTCTAGCCTCGATCCTTTGCAAAAATACGACTCCTGTCCTTGAATTCAGAAAACCAGCAAGCGCAGAACTGGACCCATGTGCTCTTTCCATTAATTCTGAACAGCTGTATCTCTCACTCTCTACCATCCAAGCTGGTGTAGTGTTTGGTTAGTAGCACAAGCTCTCTAGCCAGATTTCTTGGGTCTCAATCCCTTCTCTGCCATTTACTAGTTGTGTGACATTGGGCAAGTTGTTGAATCTCTTTGTGCCTCAGCTTCCCCATCTGCAACTGAAGGAGGGAGAGAGTACCTACTTCACAGAACTGTGCAGAGCCAGGAAAGTCAGCCAGGTCTCTGGTTTTTCCAGGACTAAGAATTGCCTGTATTTCCTCGTATCTGCTCCAAGACAAAGAGTCATACCAAGTGGAATAACATGTTTCTTTAGAAGGAGAGAGAGTCGCGCCAACATTGGTCTTTTCCTTGTTTGGCATCTCAGAAGGAGACTTTGAAAACCACGCACCCAGTTACCCAAGTTCCTCCTAAGAACCAGGCATCTTTGGGGGAAGAAAGGAAAACCAAAGCTTGTCCTCCAACACATGCACTGGAGGCCGTCCGCCGAGGAAAAGGCGCAACGAGAGGTCCCACAGACCCACATTCTCGGCTGTTACCTGGAAAGGATCATTTCACCTCCACTGAAGAGAACAGAAATGGATCCCTGATGGAACGCCACCTGGCAGCTCCGGAGCTCCGGCCGGGAGAGGACGCGCCGCTGCCCTGGGGCGGTTCAGGGGCTCCGCCTCTGCTGCCTGCCAGAGCTGTGGGGAGCCCAGAGCCTGGGAGCTCTGCGGCCCTGGATAGAGCCCTACTACTCTCCGAGCGGCTGCAGAGACCGCTGGGCCCACTACGAATGTGCTCAGGAAAACTGCAAAGCTTGTACACCAACAGTTTTTTTGTTTTTTTGTTTTTTCCTCCTGGAAAGAAAACACATCGATAAAGTCCGCGCAGGAAATCTGAACTTTACTGGACTTTTCCCCTCTTCCCATCTTACCAAGTAGGATTGTGCTTTTTTGCAGTCATAACGTCGGGGTAGGGTCCCGATCTTTTCAGGGCCTGTGCCTCCAAAGGTCTTGTCGGGCCTCACGGCAGCCTCTTTCTCATGACATGATCACGGCCAGGATGCTTTGCCTCTCGGGGTCTCCTGTAAAATGCTGACAGTAGTACGCACAAGGCAGGGCTGTCAGGAGTACTGAGATACTGGAAGCTCCAGGCACATGGTAGATGCTTAATAAGGAGTGGGCATTACTATGTTTTTAAGATTCAGAGGCATCATTTTAAGATTCAGAGACATTCAGAGAAGTCTTGTTGCGTGTCCTGTTACAGTCCCCTGGGGTCTATCATAGCACTAGGGGCCTGTTATATTTTGCACCTGAAGCGGGTCAACTTTGGCAAATCCGCTTCCTTAAGTGGTAGGTGCCTTAGGACTCCGGATAGTGCAGGGGAAAGCAGGGGCAACATGGGGGAAGATCGAAGCCTGGGGTCGGGCGTAAAAAGCAGGGAAAGGAGAAAATTTGACTACGACCCCCCTCCTCTTATTCTGTCTCCTGGGACTACAGGTTCCTTTGTGTGAAACAAATGATTAAACCTGTAAGTGGAAAGTGTTTGCACTGAGGGATGGGTAGGGTACAAAATATGGAACGCTTCACGAATTTGCGTGTCATCCTTGCGCAGGGGCCATGCTAATCTTCTCTGTATCGTTCCAATTTTAGTATATGTGCTGCCGAAGCGAGCACGAACAGCAGCCTTTCTCAAACAGTATATAAAGCTCAAAAGAGCCATGCTTTTACAGTTATGACGACTATGCTGCGTGCTTTTCAAAAATCCCCAAATAATTACAGCATTATGACCTTTTATTATCTCGTACACATATTAATTGTATCTTTGTGATTACAGCTAAGTTAAATCTAATTTTGTCCCTAATCTTCCAACGTTGCGTATGCAAATAAAGGGACCATGGGAAATTGGCCCTCGGCCCGCCCGACCTCTGCGCGCCCCCAGAGGGCGCCGGGAACACGCTCGGTCACGTGATGCGCGCGGCCCCAGCTCCAGTTCCGCGGCGGGCGGGCGGGCTGCGCGCCCAGGGGTCGCGCGCGGGGCTCCTCCGCTAACGCCGCGGCGCAGTGGCCCCCGACGATACGGGGGCGAGGGCGGGGGCGGGGCCTTTGGCTGGGGGGTGGGGAGAAGGGGCCGTGTGCGCCTCAGGGCCCCGCAGCGTGCGGGTCCGGCACCCCGAAGCGGCTGCGGACGGCCGGTGGGGCAGTCCCGGCTCTAGGGCCCGTGACCCCGGCAAGAGCCGGAACCACGGAGCGTGAACCGGAAGGGGCTGGGCAGGGTTGGCCTCGGGCTGCGGCTGGGTGGGCAGTGCGGCGCCGCTGCTTCCTCTGGGGTGCTTGGGACCGGCGCCCGGTGCTTGGAGTCAAGGGCAAGGGGTACGGTTTGGGGTACCCCATAGTGTGGCGCCATAGCGTGATTCGGGGTGTGGCAGCCTGGGAAAGGTCACCGGGCTTAGGTCCCTTAGGCCCTTAACCCTGCCCGTGGCTTTCTCCTCAAAATGCAGGTTAGAAAACAAGCTTTAGTTGGTTAATCAAGGCTAAAATTGTCCCTGCCAGTTGTGAAAGTTGAGCTCTGGAGGTAAGTCTGGTTTCATTTCCTCTCCCAGTGGAACTCGAGCGAGGAAAGATTTGGGACCAGGAGCGCCCCCTCCTCTTTCTCTGACCTCGACGAGGCCCCCAAGGCCTTACCAGCTCGGACTTCCCTTCCTGCCTACCTTCTCCAAATACCAAGCCCCTAGGACGTCAGCGGTGGGGCTGCGCATCTAATAGGGAGTGGTTTGGGTTGCTGAGTGGTTGCAGGACGCTTGGGTTCCGGCAAGGGAGCCAGGATAACATTGCAGAGCATTCTCAGACGGACTGGGAAGGAAGCACCTGGGGGATAGACAGTGACTGGGGCAAGAAGGTGGGCAGGAGGGGAGGGGACATTTTGAGCTGTCGCTTGATAGGGCTGCAGCCCTTAGAGGGCAGGTCAGGCAGTACCAGGCAGAGGAAGACCTGGGAGCCACCTGAGCCAGTTTCACGGATCTGGGCAAGTCCTGCAGGCAGGAGAGGCCACTGTGGAGGTGGTTGGTGCCCCGTGGACCTGTTGTGGCTCAGCACTGTGAGCCTGAATGGAGCCACAGCCAGGGAGCACCCGGCCTGGCCTTTGGCGCCTTTGGAGCCCCTCCTCCCACCTGTCTTCCGCGAAATGGAAATCAGGTGCAGGCTGCCCAACTTCTGATCTGACCTCTCTCTAAATTAGCAGTAAGCAAACAAAAACCTCAGAATGCTAATATGGCCTTTATTGAGCGAAAAGAGCTAATTTGGGCAAGGATGTTTCCCTCAGATTTACAAAAGGGAATTGCAAATAACCAAAAAGCGTATTAGCATTGATGGGAGATGATGCTAATCTTCAATTAGCATCCACGTTTTTATTCATTTATTTAGAAGAAGAGCCTTTTCGTCACAGTCGATGCGCACACGTGTCACGGTGACAGGTACATCTCATGGGTTCATAACTGCCTTATTGCGAAAACCAGCAGGAGATGGACCAGGTTGTTCACCATTTCTGGCTACACGAGCATGTGTTATTTTGAGCTAGACGTGGGTTTTTTTTTTTTTTTCTTTTTTTGCTTGTTTGTTTTGATTTGTTTTTTCATCTGTTTTTCTTATTGAGCAATTGTAACATAGAGGAGGGACATCTGAGTTCTCTCTTACATTCCTTCCCACATCTGTCTTTGTGACCTTGCCCAACTCCCTGGATTTCTCTGGTCCTGTTTTAGCTTCTGCAGAGTGAAGAAACTGTCCTAGAGATGATCTTTCATATCTCTCTCAGCTTTGGCATGCTGTGATTCCTGTGATTGATTTCTTTCTCTCTCTTTCTTTCTTTCTTTCTTTTTTTGTAACTGGGTAACCGAAGGACTTTTTTGGAGACTATAATTAGCAAGATGTAAACATTCAACATTTTCTGCTTTCTGTTTTAGAAGGGTGGAGAATTCTGGTCATCCTTGGGGCTCGGAAGACCCCCAAGAATTAGTCCACAGGGGCTACTGTGGACCTAGGGTCTGGGACCTGCAGAACCCTGCAGCACTCTCCTCTGGACCCTGAAGGCCCAGTGTGGAGGAAGGGAGAGGTAGGGATGAGAGGGGAGGAGATGGATTGGATGTGACATGAAGCTGGAGGGCAGACGGATGGAGGGACTCAGTATGGAGAGAACCAAGGGGATCCTGCTCCCAGAGACCCCAAGGGGATGGACACTAAAAGGCAAGGAGTATGTGTCTCTGTGAAGCCAGCTCCTGCTGGCCCTCAGAGCTGTTGTCTTCCCTCTACTCTGAGACCCGAGGTGGCCTGAGTCCTGACAGACTTCGCTGAATGTCCTGGGCTGCAAAACCTTAAGAGATGCAGAGTGGTTCCTTTGATCCCGTCTGAGATGGAGCTTCCCACCACTCCCAAGTAGGAGAGATCAGAGCCAACCTTAATTAAATCTGGATAAATGAAGCAATGGGCTGATTCATATTGAAAACATGTTGGTGAAGACATGAGATCTTAGGATTCTCTAACATTGTTATAGTATTTCCCTTGAAGCCTGGGAGCACTGAGTGTTTCCACATGTCATTCATTTGAAATAAGAAGGGCCAGGGATTCGCATCAGCCCCACTGAGGGAGGAGTGTGGAGAAGCAGCCTTCTCTTTGCTGGGAACCTGGGCACGAATGGTATTGGTGGCATCCAGATGTTAGCCAGCATAGTAGGGCAGGGAAGTGCTGAGTTCACAGGCCTGGCCCAGAAGCTCCAAGGGCCCAGACACAGGACGGGACTTCAGGCGGTCTGGGTGTGGAGAAGAACCCACCCCTCAGGCCCTAGAAATCCCTTTGAGCAGCACCTGCTCTGATGTAAACCTTGTTCTCCTAATATCTCTTTTGAAGTATGCTCTCCCACCCTAATCACCCCCAATATAAAGGAGTTTTTCCATATTTCCTCCTTTGCCTCCCCAAAAAGAAAGCCAGGGGTTGGGGGAGGGGGAGGTAGAAGAAGGTCTGTGTTCACCGACAGCTCAGAGGGGGCCTCTGGGAAGAGGCAGGGTCACCAGTGGCCTGAGGGAGTTTCTCTTTCCAAGCCTCCTAATCCCCCTGTGCTGGGAGCCTTTGCTCTTCCGGCTTGGCCCCTGCTGTGATTAGAGGCGTTCTAATCCATCCCAGATGCCTGACCTAAGTGCTGCCCCTTCCCAGCTTGATTCTGGAGGGGGATTGGGGACCACACTTTTCACTCACCCCCAGATCTCTTTTTTGGGCCTGGAGCTTTGTCCTTATCTGCTATTTCCCCACCTGTGGGGCGGTGACTCCGCTGGGAGCCCAGCAGGGCTGTTGGAACAGTAACTGCAGGGCTATGTGAGTAGCCCCAGCACCTTAGAGGAGCTGCTTCCTGTGAAGTATTTGGAACAGGTCCTGGGTCCGTGGGAAGTTCACAGTAGGTAGGCAAATACTCAATGTAGGCTTGCCTGGGCGGCGGTGTTGGTTAAGCATCTGACTCTTGGTTACAGCTGGGGTCTAGATCTTAGGGTCATGGGGTCGGGCTCTGCGCTCAGCACGGGGTCCGCTTGAGAGTCTCTTTCCCTCTCCTGCCCCTCCTGTTGTGCTCTCTCTTCCTCTTTCTAAAATAAATGAATCTTTAAAAAAAAACAAACACCAAAACCCTCCATGTATAACCACTTCCTTACTCGTCTTTGGTCTTCTTGATTTTCCAAGAATCAGGCTTTTTAAAAAGTGAGAATAGCTCCTCTTTTTAAAGCTACTGTAGGGACTGTTTCTTTGCTAGGATAACATTTTTGTTGTGGTAGCTCCTTTCCTTTGTTCCCCCTCCCCTCCTTCGCTGTGATGAGGACTGTTTTCCCTCAGAGGGCTTTGCTGCCTTGGGTCTGATATGGAAAGCCTTGGTTGCGGCTGTTTCTGGGAGAGGAAAGCTTGTAACTCACTTCCTCCTCTTCCCTGAGCTTAGTGTGAATCCTTGCCCTTTCTTCTGATGTTCTGTTTCTTTTTCATGTCTCAGAGATAAGCAGGAGGGAGTCTTGTTCCTCTTTTGCTGATGGGGAAAACCTAGGCCTGGAGAGGAAAGGGACACAGCTAGTGAGTGACATGGAATTTGCTCCCAAATCTCTCTGGCTCCAAGGGCTAACTCTGCACCCAGATGGAATAAAGGAGTCCCATTGGACGGTTTTTGGAGGTGTTCTCTCTCTCTCTCTTGCCTTAACTCCTGCCTTTGAAGCATCCTTATTCTGAGCTATTGCTATCTGAAGGGTTCACTGATTTAGTTCAAGATCCTCTTCTCTGGCATTCCCAGGGCAGCCTGAGAGCACAGGGTGTTTAGGTTGAGGGTGTGCAAGGAACCCTCTGAAAAAGGGACAAAAAGAATCTCCAAGTCCAAGTACGAAGGCTGCCAACTTCTGGGTTCTATCAGTTTTTTTTTATGTGGGGTTGCAGCTGGGAAAAGTGACACACCCTGTCAGCAGCTGTGTACCGGGAGATGTACCTTCTCTGAGCCAAGAAGGGCCATATTGATGAGGCCCAGCAGTGAGCCTCAGTTTCCTCCTCTCTAAGATGGAAGTAAGGATCTCCCTACTCACTTTATTAGGTGGTGAGGCCCAATGGGAAATCCCACTGTATTTCCTTCTTTCTTTCTTTCTTTCTTCCTTTCTTCCTTTCTTTCTTCCTTCCTTCCTTCCTTCCTTTCTTTCTTTCTTTCTTTCTTTCTTTCTTTCTTTCTTTCTTTCTTTCTTTCTTTCTTTCTTCTTTCAGATTTCATTTATTTATTTGACAGAGAGAGACACACAGTGAGAGAGGGAACACAAGGAAGGGCAGTTGGAGAAGGAGAAGCAGGCTTCCTGCCAAGCAGGGAGCCTGATGGATGACCCTGGAATCATGACTCCAGCCAAAGGCAGACATTTAACAACTGAGCCACCCAAGTGCCCCAGGAAATCACACTGTAAAGTGCTAGATGGCAAAAGGTAGGACTACTGCTTTCTCACCAGACACCCATCCCAGCCTCAGGTAGCTGAATGCTTTGCTTACCTGGTGAGCGAGGCATTTGTGCATTGGGAACAGACCTACAAAATATGAGCACCAAGATGAACCATCACATTGTATTAATATTTTCACACCACTTAACTCTCATTAAAATGTACTTTGCTGAATTTAATATGTGATTTCAAATGACACAACATATTAAGTGCTTAATATACTAGAAATTATGAAACTTATAGTCGGTGCCATATGAAATAATTAGACTGAATTAAACTTTAGCAGCCAACTGAAGGAAAGACTTCAACTTAGAATGTCTTAAAGGAGCTTAAGCTACCCCTGGAATCCCCCAAATAAACGTCCAGAAATTAGGATCTTTAAATAAAAACTGGAACTGAATCTGGACTTAACACCCAGCTCTTCTGGGCTTCACTGCTGCGGATGCTGTTGCCTCGGGGAAGTGGGGGGGCCCCCCCAGCAGACACCCCAGGCCAGGGTCTCAGGGTCAGGGCATTGGTGACCTCCTCCCCCAGGGGCCTGGCTGGGGGGGGATGAACTCAAGTGGTTGGAGTAAGGAGTAAGGCCATCTGCTGAAGGGACAGATTAGTCTTCTTTGCCCCAAATAAGCCAACTGCCAAAAAGTAAAACACACCCACCTTCTTTACCATTGACTGAGCACTTCGTTTCTGGCTTTTTTTTTTTTTTTTTTAGATTTTATTTATTTATTTGACAGAGATCACAAGTAGGCAGAGAGGCAGGCAGAGAGAGGAGGAAGCAGGCTCCCTGCTGAGCAGAGAGCCCGATGCGGGGCTCGATCCCAGGACCCCAGGATCATGACCTGAGCCAAAGGCAGAGGCCTCAACCCACTGAGCCACCCAGGCGCCCCATGGCAGGCGTTTTATATGCATTTTTCTCATTTTGTCCTTACAGTACATGGATGTGGTAGGCTGCCATTTTCAGATGAGAAAACAGGCTCAGATCAAGTGAATTATCCAAGCCTTACAATCAGAATCCATAGTGTTCTCCCATACACCACACATGGCTGGTTCATTAGCATGCATGTATGTGTGTGTATGCATATGCATGTGTATACCACTTCCCATTTTTTAAAAAGATTTTATTTATTTATTTGAGATAGAGCGCGATTGAGAGAGCAGGAGCAGGGGAGCAGAGGGAGAGGGAGAAGCAGGCTCCCCACTGAGCAGGGGACCCGCCACAGGGCTCGATCCCAGGATCCCAGGATCATGACCCCAGCAGAAAGTGGACGCTTAACCAACTGAACCACCCAGGTGCCCCAGGACAACTTTTATTTTGTTAAAAATTTTTTTATTATTTTTTTAAGACAACTTCTTTTAAAGACTAAGAGGGAATGCTAATTTCTTGGCTGTTTGAGATGCCATGTCTCAATTACTCATACTAGTGTGAAAAACTAACCCAAAAAACTAACCCAAACTGTTTGCAGAGCCTCTGAATCTGAAGATCAACTTTCCCCTGTGACTCAGTTGTTCCGTTGCTATTTGTAAACCCTACAGAAACTCATTCTACCCTTAATCTGTAATGGCCCCAGCCAAGTGCCAATCCACAGGAGCCTGGACTAATAGCTCATGCTGTCCTCATGCTTTGCAGGACTGAAAATCATATGCTTATGAAAATGAGTGAACGATGTCACATTCAGGGTCCTGGGCTGAAATGTATCCCTCCCCCATTCATACGTTCCCATGCTTCAGAGAGTGGCCATATCTGGAGATGCAGTCTTCACCTAGGGAAAGTCACACAGGTGGGCCCTAAGCCAATATGAAGACATCCTTATACAAAAACAAAATTCAGACAGTGACACGTGCAGTGGAGGGGGGTACAGTGTGAAGACCCAGGGAGAAGGCAGCCACCTACGAGCTGAGGAAAGAGCCCTGGAACAGATCTTTGTCTCACGACCTTCAGAAGGAGGCGGCCCCTGATGCTTGACCTTGGACTTCTACCCTCCAGATCTGTGGCACACTGTTACCGCAGCCCTTGCAGACAGCACCCCTAGCGACAGGGGTGAACCTTGTGAACTTGATGCTGAGGGAGAGGAGTAAGGCATAAAAGACATATATAGAATCACACCCTTATATAAAGTTCAGAGTTGTAACGGCAAAACTATATTGTTTAGGAACACATATGTAGATGGTGAAATGGTAAGAAAAGCAAGGAAGGGATTGCCATAAAGGACAGGGAAGTGGGAAGGGAGACATGAAGGCTTCTGGGGTGACAGCAACATCCCATTTCTTGGTTTTCTTGCTGGCCACTCAGGCATTTGGCCTCTAATTATTTATTCACCTGAGCCTTTATGTTTACATACCATTCAGTGTTTATTGACAAAAAACTGTAAAAACAAGAAGGAGAAGGAGGTGGGGGAGAGAGAGAAGAAGGGAAGGAGGGAGGAGGAGAAACGGAAGGGGATGGGGAAGGGAGCCTTTGGGCTGACTTGGTGCCAAGTGGATTGGGCTAAGGGTCTGTGAGACCACAGCTGTATGTAAGTAGAGGGTACTCCGCTGCCTCGGAGTACACCCCCTGAGCCCAGACTCTCAGGAGGAACACCCTCCCCTGGAGAAGTCTTAGGACCTTTGTAATCTAGGGAAAGCCACTGCCTTTTTCAGGGTTGTTTCTCCATCTTTAGATAGGGGAAGCCCCATTAAATGTCCTAAGGCTCTTTCTATCTGTAGCTCAGGTCTCTCTGTTCAATGTCACCTCCTCCAGGAGGCCTTCCCTGACTGCTTGCTGACCATAGTACCTCCTTTCATTCTGTTTCCCTTTATTTTTCTTTTTAGTACTTAATATTTCTGATAGGTATTTATCACTGAAATTATGTCAAATATTAGTTTATTTGTACACCAGGAGCAGGATTTTCATTTTTAAAGATTTTATTTATTTATATGAGAGAGAGAGAGAGAGAACACAAATGGGGAGGGTAGAGGGAGAGGGACAAGCAGACTCCCTGCTGGGCAGGGAGCCTGTTGTGGGGCTCGATCCCAGGATACTGGGATCATCACCTGAGCCAAAGGCAGATGCTTAACCAACTGAGCTACCCAGGCGCCCTGACTAGAGCTGCATTTAATGTTCTTAAGAAAAAAGACTAGAAAAGATATACCAAAGTATAATAATATACTTTGGTATATTATTATACCATAATAATGATACCATAATAAAAAATTATGCTTTCCAAAAAGTTGAAATGTGTGCCTTTGTACAGAAGCCTAGTGAGGTTAAATTCTAAGCCTGTGTTTTACTGATGGAGTGATGGTTGTTTTATGGATCTCGGAGGGCTGGAGAGTGGCATCCTCTGCACAACCACTGGGGGCAGCATTGAGTTCTGTGGGAGGGGTGTGTGATGATAGTGATAGTAATAATAATAAAATAATGAGCATGTACAATGTCCCAAGAATTGTGGTAAGCAGTAAATAGCCCTCATAACAGCTCTTTGAAGTGGGTACTGCCAGTATTCCCCTTTTACAGATGAAGAAAAGGGTGTTAGGAAACTAGATTGGTTGACTTGTCCAGCGAGCATGTGGTGAAGTGCCAGTGGAAGCTCAGGCTCACTCCCGGGCTACCCTGTGTCATGTGACAAACATTGGAAAGTCAGTCCTGGGATCCCCTTCTGCAAAAGCAACCCCAGTGATGAACCCAAGCCTTCAACTTTGGTTCATCCAGGAAATAGTTACTGAAGCTTCCATGTCCCAGACCCTCAAGGATAAGACAGGGGGAGTCTTTCCAGTAACTCCCGAGCTTGGAGGAGCTAGCGGGGATGGAAGCAAGAAAGGAGGGCTGCTGTGGGGGAGGGGAGGGACTTCCAGTGGGAGGGGATGCCAACTTGAGTCTCCAAGGAGAGGAAGAGCTGGCCTGCTGAAGGGGCTGTGGGGGAGGTGTGGACAGTCAGGGCAGAAGAACAGCCTGAGCACAGGTAAACATGAGATGGCAGAGAAGTACAGGAAGGACATTCATTCTCACATTGCTGTCCCCTCACCTCCAGTGCCCCACCTGTCCCCTTCCCCAGTTACCAGAAAGCCATTTTGTTCAGTGGAAAGGTGGGCACAGTTGTTGTTGGGTGAGTACCTGAACATGCTGGTGAGAGCCCACTTCTCCAGGATATTTGGGCTCGGGTCAGGTTGTCCCTCCCCCAAATTTAATGAACCAGGATCCAGCCCGGGGCGCATCATGGCAGTGGTGTGCAGAGGGCTGTCAGGAGAGTGCGGGCACCGGCTGTGGGAAGTCTGAGCAATGGGTCCACACACCCTGAGGTCCAGTGGTGTGCCCGACATCACGTTCTGTGATACATGCCAAGTCCTTTTAATTCACTTCTCATTTCCTTTAGCTCAATGCAGTGCTCTTGACCCTTCCAAGGGCCACTGTCCTGCCCCAGCCCCTGTGAGAAGCAGATCATGGAAACCCCCCACCTACAGTTGAGGGGCCGGGGTGGGCCGCCTGCCAGAGGCTGGGCAGGGCACAAGCCGGCTGCCGTCAAATGACTCATGGTCTGGCTTGAAAACTGGCTGTCTTCTGAGCAGTGTCTTCACAGGCTCAGACAAAGCTGCAGTTCCTGGCGGGTTCTACGGCTGGAGGCTGAGCAGGCTCAGGGGCTGGGATGGCCCCAAGGGGCCGTGTGCTGGCTGAAATTGCAGGGGAGTAGAGATCGTGGGTGGGAGAGGAAGCTGGGTGGGGAAAGGTAACTGAGTGGGTCCCCCAGCATCAGAGACAGACACAGAGAGGCAGACATGATAGCCAGATCTCAGAACTGCCAGGTTTCTGGCCCTTCCTAAGTCTTGATGAGGGTCTTCACTGGGCCTTCAGAACCCTTCCGCCTCTTTCCTGGGGGTCACCCCAGTGATCCCTGCTTCTCTGATACAGCCTGCAAAACTGAAAGCTGTGACTTCTACTGCTGGCTGGGCTCATCCCTTCCCCTGTGACTTTCTGGTTTTCCTCTTAGAGGGAATATGAAACTTCAGGTTGGGGCCACCTTGCTGTCTTCGTATCTGCAAGTTGGGATCTTGCCTCAGCCTCTAAAATTCACACATAGGTGACCTGGACCCCACTTCCCTTGGCTCCCCAACAGCCATCCCGCAGCATGCTCCATCTGTTATAGCAAATGAATATGTAATATTTATATGTATATTTATTTATATTTATATCTGAATCCTGTGCTTCCGGAAGGCAGTGATGGCTAAGAAATCCCCGTACCCCTTTAAGTTCTGGGGAATCAGCTAGCTGCACAGGATTCCTCTTGCTCTGTGCATTCCCAGAAAAACCCATCTCCATGCTTTCTTACTACTCCCATAAAAGACTTGCCAACGACTCCCTTGTTTACCTGCCTTTCTAAAACCCCAGGCCCCTCCCTTTTCTTTGGGATGGTCCTCACCAATGAACGTTCTGTCTATTGCAATAGCCTGAATAAAATCTTCATTGTCTGGTGCCTTTTGGTTTCACGATCACCAGAGGTTGCTGGAAGCATCAGTTGGACGTGCTATCCAGAGTCCCAAGTTCCAGTCCTGGATCACTCAATCCCGAGTTCCCCTTTTGGCAGGTTTCGGGTCTCTGTGGAAGCTCGCTAAGGGCCTCTTGCTTGCAGAATGCGTGAGTGGCAACTCAGCCTTCCAGCCCTGCGCGGGGAGGCGGGGCCGAGACAGCAGTTGTAACTTTTGCACGCCGCCACCAGAGGGCGGCGGCTCCGCGGAGGAGGGCACAGGCTTCCGCACCGGCTAGCTCCCGTAGAGCCTCTAAAATGCGCTTTGTAGTGGAGGCCCCGCAGCGTTTTCAGCCCTCCAGCGCTTTCCCCAGCTTGTCCTACTGCTTTCCCTCTCCCCTCACCGTGCTCTTCAGGCGCCCCCTCCAAGCTCCCGCACCCAAAGAGTCCTCCTCCGCTGATGCCCATCACAAGGCTCTTGAGTGAGCTGAAGAGAGCTCAAGAGCCAACCTGGAGTCTCCAGGCCTCCAGGGCTTGTCTGGTGACAAAGTCTCCTTCTTCCCCTCTGCAGCCCTCTGACCCCTTTCTCCGCTGGGGACACATTGAAAAATTCCTGCAGCTGGGAAATAGGAGCGTCAGATGTGGGGAACCCTAAGCTCCGGGCACAGCACTTAACCATCAGTGCTTTGGAGCATCATGATGGTCCCTTAAAGTGGGAAAGCCAAGAACGGTTACTCCCTCGGAAAGATGGAGAAACAGGTCCCCAGAGAGAAAAAGTGATTCTCCTCTGGTCGCACAGCTCGCTAATAGCAGGACTGGGACAGGAGCTCAGTTCTCCATGCCCCAAACCTGGAGCCCTCAGGGCGGCGCAGAACAGTCAAGTGGTAGTTGGCCCCTTGGCAAAATTAAAAGTGAGCCTCCTGCAGAAAGGGGCTCCGGGCACCTCTGGGGCAGAGACCCAAATGCAGCCGCTGGGACCAGTGGGCTTGTGCAGAGCTGCGTATGGACATGGAAGGGGGATCCTGTTTGCTTTTTCTCAGTGTATATGTCTACATACACATTTCCACAGCAAATATAAATACAAAAGCCGGACTGTCCACAGTGGCTATCTTTGGGGGTTGACATAGCAGGAGTGGGAGAAGGATTTTCATTTTCTCTCTATTGTTCCAATTATTCACCACTCTACGTATAGAGTATATATCACACAGAAAGAAGAAAAGAATGATTCAGTATTTCTGTTTGACAGAAAGGAGCACCTCCTTGTTCAAGTATTGGGGAATATGGAAGGGAATGAAGAAATAACATTCATCAGTAATGCCCCCCCTGCACCCCCCCCCCCAAGATATTGATGTTTTTCTTTGTGGTTGGTTACTGTCTCTACAGAACACGGCTAACAGTATTGACTGTTCAGGAACGTTGTGAAGATTGAGAGAATGTATACAATAGCTAACATTCCAGACGTGTTAGCTGTTTCTGTACATAAAAAATTCAGCCCCAGACCATATATATTGTTCAGACATTGCTGTTTTCACTTATTTTTCATGGACAGTTTCTCACATCAACGAGCCTTTAAAAATGATAGTTTTAGTGATTGCCCAAAATGGCATGATATTTAAGTACAATTTGTTGAACCCATCCCCTGTTGTTGAACCTTTAGATTGTTTCCAGTTTTTGCTGTTTAAAATAACAGTGAGATTAACATCTTTAAACATCTCTCCTTGTCAGCATTTCTGATTACTTCCTTAGATGGATTTCTAGAGGCAGGATTACTGGGACAAAGGGTGCAAATATTTTTCAGGCTTTTGATTCGGGTTACCGAATTGCTTCCCAGAAGGATCTTGCCAATTTACACTCCCACCTGCAGCGTGCGAGAATGCCCGTCCCCCAACACACAAAGGAGGGATTTCTTTGGGGATGGGTGAGATTTGATTATTTTGTTGGACCAAGGAGAAGAAGCCCCGTAGAGAGAAAAAGTTTGAATTTCAGGAGAGAGGGGGATTGTCTAATGGAGTGAGGTCCCTGGGAGAAAGGGAAGGGGCTTAGGAGCACGTTTGTAGGAATTGCCTTGGACTCTGAAGGGGGACACCTCGTGTTCTGAGACTGGGGGAAAGAGGTATGACTGGATGTGGACAGGCAGTCTCTGTGAGAGCCACAGATGAGATTCAAGGGAGGTAGGCCCTAGGGGTTTTCTCTTGTCAGTAAAACAGGAGGCTGAATTCAAAGGTACTGGTGAGGCCTGAGGAGGGAAGGACTTGAGGAGAAGACACAACCCTTTTACCTACAGAGACTGACAGGGTTGATGGTTGGGTTGAGGTGTGGGACCCGTACGTGGTGCCCATATTCTTAAGGGCTGTGTATATTTTCTCTGCCATGCACAGCCACCTGGGGAAAGTAAGACTTGTATTCATTAACTTATTTTATTTTTTTAAGATTTATTTATTTATCTGAGAGAGAGAATCTCGCAGACTGCACACTGAGCACGGAGCCCGACGGGCTTGATCCCACGACCCCAAGATCACCACCTGAGTCGCAACCAAGAGCCAGACCTTAACTGACTGAGCCAACCAGGCCCCCTGTATTCGTTAATTTAAACCAACTCCTTCAAAATATGTGGTAAACACAAGAACAATTGGGCTGGTCGGGGTCATGGTAATAAAAGTTTATGAATTTCTGGCGTTGTGCCAAACTCTCAAGGAACAGTTAATTCCTATCTTATGTAAGTTTCTCCGGAAAACTAGAAAAGAGCAAATGGTGCCTGGATCGTTTTATGAAACCAGTGTAATCTGGATTCTAAAATCAGTAAAGACAAAGCAATCAGTGAAAAGAACAAGCTCCTTTCACCTATGATGTAAATATAAAAATCCCCAAAAAATATCAGCTAACTAATCCAATTATGTATTTAAAACATACATTTTGATCAAGTAGGATTTATTCCAAGAATTCCGAGTTGGCTCCACATCAGCAATCACCCCGTGAATAAGGACAAATACCATACAAGTACCTCAGTACACTAAGGAAGAAAAAACATGTATAGAGTTTATCACTAATTTATGGATGTAGGAGAGACATCCTTAACTTGGTGAAGGTTTTTTTTTTTTTAATATAGTATTTTTTAAAAGATTTATTTATTTGACAGAGAGAGAGTACAGGCAGGAGGAATGGCAGGCAGAGAGAGAGGGGGAAGCAGACTCCCTGCTGAGCAAGGAGCCTGATATGGGGCTCGATCTCAGGGCCCCAGGATCATGACCTGAGCCAAAGGCAGACGCTTAACCAGCTGAGCCACCCTTGTGCCCCTGGTGAAACTTATATGGCAAAAGCTTAAGGCAAACATTTGCTTAATGAAGAGATGTTAAGTGCATTCTCTTTAAATTTGGAATGAAATACGGGATGCAGCTCTAGTGTTACTATTCAGTACATAATAATGGACATTCCTGGCAAAAGGATCAGGAAGAAGCAATAAGAGATATAAGGATGAGAAGAGAAGAGATAAAAAAAAGATTATTATATAAAGATAGTATTTTCATTTTCCTTGAAAAACAAAGAGAGTCACCAGACAGATTGTTCAACCTATTAAAAGAATTTAGTCAAATCACTAGATGTGAGATTGACCCCCCCCAAAAAAAGAAATGCTTGGGGCACCTGGGTGGCTCCGTTGGTTAAGCCCCTGACTCTTGATTTCAACTCGGGTTGAGGTCTCAGGATTGTGAAATTGAGCCCCATGTGGGACTCTGTGCTCTGTGGGGAATCTGCTGGAGATTCTTTCCCTCTCCCTCTGTGACTCCCCACACCTTTCTCAATCTCTCTCTCTCTCTCAAATAAATAAATAAATCTTAAAAAAAAATAAAGAAATCCATAACATTTCTCTTCACCAGCAGTAACCAACTTCTGGGAGAAAAGGATCAAAACAGCATGTATAATGTCTAGGAATGAACTTGACTAAGAATATACAAGGAACCCACAGAGAAAACTTTAAATTTGAATCAAGGATGTACAAACCAACCTGAATAAATGGAGGGAAATCTCACACTCTTGGATAGAAAGGCTTACTATCACACAGGCGTCAGTTCTTCATGAGTTAATCTACATGTGCAGTGAAGTGCCAGTAAAAATTCCAGGTGTGTTTTCTGGGAACTTGGCAAACTCATTCTAAAATGTATACAAACAAACAGGACTCAGTCAACCTTGCAAAAGAAGAGCAAAGAGCAGCACACTACAAAGCCATGTATGAAGCTGAACAAAGCAAAAACAACAACATTGTTTTGGCACAAAAACAGACCAGTAGATCATGGAACAGAATGGAAAACTCAAAGTCAGACCAGAAGTATATGTGTGAGAGACATCACAAACAATAAAGAAGGGACCAGCTGACGACATGGAGAAAATAAAACGGGATCCCTGCCTGTCACCACATAAAAATATACACTCTGAAGTACATAAATCCTCAATATAAAAATAAAACTCTAAATTAATAGAAGAAAATATGACAGAGTACCTTTGGGACCTGAGTTGGAAGAAAGACTATAGAAAACTTCAAAAGCTCAGACCAGAAGGAAAAAAATGGTTCATTTGATGATGTCAAGATTAAGGATTTCTGTCTAAGAGAGGATATCCTAGACAATACTTGATAGAATGGGAGAATACATTTACAAATCTAAAAATGGTAAGGCATTTAAAAATAAATAAATAAGTAAATAAAAATGGTAAGGAATTAATGCATAGAATATACCAAAAAAAAATTAGAATATACAAGTAACTCATGCAAACCAATAAGCAAAAGAGAAACTTCTAATTTCCAGTCCAGGAAGTAAGGAGCTTGGAAGTCTACACGCTCTCCTGACAAGTAAAACATAGAACAAGCTGAAAATAAACAACTGTTTTAGATCTGCCAGAGAATTGAGGACATAGGACAAACCACTGCTCCAAAAATCCAAAATGGATGCTCACAACCTAGCAGAACGGGAACCTCTCTGGGAACCAGTGCTAGGTACCAAAACTGTACGTGTCAGATTCCTGGAGGCCCAGTGTGAACAAGTCTGAGGTTTAGGAACCCCAGGGGTGCCCAGTCTGAGAGAGGCACCAAACTGTTGTGAGCTTTACCTCAGAAGTTCTACCAGGTCTCAAAGCAAATATCAAAGACAAATCTATTCATGCTTATAGGAGGGGGAGGGGAAAAGTAGCCATTTTGAAATATGCCAGAGGACTTCATTCTTAACACCTGCTCTCAGGAGAAATTTTTACCTGAGTCTGGCTTGCCATGGTTTTATCAGACCCAACCAACCTGGAAGAAGGGAAATACCCATCTCCAGTCAGCTCTAGCCATCTTGTTCCATTTAAGGAGGGGAAAACCTGGGAAGCACCCGTGAAGTTCAGTCCAAAGGTACAGGCTCACTAAAAGACAGAGACCTCATCATCGGCCTCGAGGCTCCTCCACCCCTGCGTCCACCTTATACACATCACTAAAGGTCCACTTACTACACTTCCTTTTATCCAGCACATCATGTCTGGCTTTCAGTAAAAAATTACAATGCATACCCAAAGGCAAAAACACAGTTTGAAGACACAAAACAAGCACCAGAACCAGACTCAGATCTGGCAGAGATGTTTGAATGATCAGACTAGGTTTTGAAATAACTATAAAGGGCACAGATGAATGAAACAGACAACATGTAAGAACAGAAGGGCCATCTAAACAGATGGAAATTCTAAGAAAGAATCAAAAGGAAATGATGGCGATAAAAAAACCCTGTAGTAGAAATGAAGAATGCCTTTGATAAACTCATTAATAGACTGGAGGAAGGAATTGCTGAGCTGGAGGATATGTTAATAGAAACTTCCAGAACTGAAAAGCTAAGAGAAAAATGACTGCAAAAAATGGGATGGGATATCCAAGGACTGAGGAGAACTACAAAAGGTGTAACATACACATAATGGGAATACTAGACAATGAGAGAAAGAAACAAAAGAAATGTTTGAAGTAATAATGACTGAAAATTTCCCAGGGTTAATGTCAGACACCAAAACACAGGTCCAGGAAGCTCAGAGCACACCAAGCAGGATAAATCCACCCCCACACCCCAAAACCCTATAATAAGGATATCCTATTCAAACTGCAAAAAAAAATCAAAGACAAAAGTCTTTTAAAAAGGCCAGGGGGAACACACCTTACCTAAAATGGAGCAAAGATAAGAATTACATTGGAGGGGGGGCACCTGGGTGATTCAATCAGTTAAGCATTGGACTCTTGGTTTCGACTCAAGTCATGGTCTCATGGTCATGAAATCGAGCCCCATATCTGACTCCATGCTTAGTGCAAAGTCTGCTTGTCCCTCTCCCTCCCGTTCTGCCCCTTCCCCTGCTCACACACTCTCTCTAAAACAAATAAATATAAGATTAAAAAAAAAAAGAATTACATTCAACTTCTTCTCAGAAACCATGCCAGTAAGAAGAGAGTGTGGTGAAATATTTCAAGTGTTGAGAGAAAAAAACCCTGCCAACTTAGAATTCTGTATCCTGGGAAATTATTCTTCAAAAGTGAGGGAGAAATACCTGCTCAGACCAAAAATGAGGGAAATTTGTTGCCACCAAACCTACCTTGCAAGACATTTTAAAAGAAATTCTTCGGAGAGAAGGAAAATGATCTTGGTCAAAAAGTTGGATCCCCATAAAGGAAGAGTGTTAGAGAAGGAATAAGTGAAGGCAGAATAATTTTTTTATTTTTTTTATTTTTGATTGACCTAATATGTAATAGTTTGCTCAAAATAATAACAGCAATGTGTTCAATGATTATAGCTTATGTGTAAGTGAAATGAAGGACAACAATGATAAAAGGCATGGGATGAAGGAATTAGGAATGCTTGGTTATTATAAAGTACTTGCAGTACTCATGAAGCTGTAGTGTTTTTTGAAAGTGAACTTGGATTAGTTGTAAATGTCTATTGCAAACTCTAGGGAAACCACTAAAAAAGGTAAAAAAAAAAGCGCATAATTGATATGCTAAGAAAGGAGAGAAAGTAGAATCATATAAATTGCTCTGGTTTTTTTTTTTTTAAGATTTTATTTATTTATTTGTCAGAGAGAGAGAGAATAGTGAGCACAGGCAGACAGAGAGGCAGGCAGAAGCAGGCTCCCTGCTGAGCAAGGAGCCCGATGTGGGACTTGATCCCAGGACACTGGGATCATGACCTGAGCCAAAGGCAGCCACTTAACCAACTGAGCCACCCAGGCATCCCATAAACTGCTCTGTTAAAACCACAAAAGGCAGGGGCACCTGAGTGGCTCAGTGGGTCAAGCCTCTGCCTTCTGCTCAGGTCATGCTCTCCAGGTCCTGGGATGGAGCCCCACATCGGGTTCTCTGTTCAGTGGGGAGCCTGCTTCCCTCTCTCTTTGCCTGCCTCTCTGCCTGCTTGTGATCTCTCTCTCTGTCAGATAAATAAATAAAATCTTTTTAGAAAATTTAAAAAAAAACACAGAAGACAGAAAAACAGTACATGACAAAAATAGGAACAAAGGACAGAGATAACGTATAGAAAACAGTAACACGTATGGTAGATATTAATCTGATTATAGTATATCATAATCATTTTAAATGTCAATGGTCTAAATATACCAATTAGAAGACAGAGATTATCAGAGCGGATGGAAAACTGTGACCCAATTATGTTGTCTATGGAAAAACCCACTGTAAATAAAAAGACATATATAGATTAAAAGTAAGGGAATGGGGAAAGATACACCACGATAACACTAATCAAGAGAAAGCTGGAGTAACTATATTCATTTCAACCAGATAAGACTACAGAGCAAGAAAAGTTTTCAGGGAGTTCTCCAGGAAGACGGAACAATCCTTAATACGTATGTGATTAACAATAGAGTGTCAGTATATATGGCGCAAAACAGATGGAACTGCTAGAAGAAATAGATAAATCCACTCTCCTGGTTAGAGACTTCAACATCCCTCTATCAGAAATGGACAGATCTACCAGGCAGAAAATCAGTGAAGACACAGTGGAATGCACCATCATCAATCAAGTGAATATGACTGGTATCTATAAACAACTTTCATCCAATGCCAGATACACATTCTTCTCAAACTCACATGGAACACTCACCAAGATAGACCACACTCTGGGCCATAAAACACACCTTGACAAACTTAAAAAAATAGAAATCAGGGCGCCTGGGTAGCTCAGTGGGTTAAGCCTCTGCCTTCAGCCTAGGTCATGATCTCAGGGCGTTGGGATCGAGCCCCACGTCGGGCTCTCTGCTCAGCAGGGAGCCTGCTTCTCTCTCTCTCTCTCTGCCTGCCTCTCTGCCTGCTTGTGATCTCTCTGTCAAATAAATAAATAAAATCTTAAAAAAAAAATAGAAATCATACAATGTCAGCTCCCAGACCACCACAGAAGTCAACGAGAAATCAGTGACAAGGAGAGCTGGGAAGTCCCAAGGTACCTGGACATTAAACAACATAATTATAAACGACATCTGGGTCCGAGAAGAAGTCTCAAGAGAAATTTGAAAGTAACTCTATAAAAATGAATATACAACTAGTCAAAAAATCGTATGATGCAGCGAAACCAGTGCTCAGAGAGAAATTTATAGCACTGATGCATAGATTAGAAAAGATCTAAAATCAATGATCTAAGCTTCCATTTTTAGGAAACTAGAAAAAAAATGCAGATTGAAGCTGAAGTAAGCAAAAGGTAACAGGTCCTATAGAACAATGGGCAAAATTTGTCAATAGGCAGTTTATAAAAGTGGTAACCCAAACAGGCACATGAAGAGAATTATCAGGGATTAAAATCATCAGGGGCATCTGGGTGGCTCAGTCAGTTAAGCAACTGCCTTCAGCTCAGGTCATGATCTCTGGGTCCTAGAATCGAGCCCCGAATCAGGCTCCCTGTTCAACAGGTAGTCTGCTTCACACACACACACACACACACACACACTCACTCTCTCTCTCTCTCTCTTTCCCTCTCTCTCTCTCCCCATCACTCATTCTCAGCCTCTCTAATAAATAAATATAAATCTTAAAAAAAATAAAAAACATCTGCTTTTCAGATGTCCAGAAATGAAAAGGTAAGCCACAGCCTGGAGAAACACATAGAATAAAGGATTTTGTGCCAGTCAATAGCTTATTGCTTGGCATTTCCAAATCCACCCTTCTTCGCCTGCATTGTGACCCTGGAGGTGGGCCGTGTAGATATCTCACCTGTGCCATTTGGAATGATGTTGTGCCAGTAGGGCATGCTGGAGGGACACTGATGGAGGAAGGAATATTCTTTTCCGGTTTCCAGTGTCCTGAGAAGTACAGCCTTTCTTGCACCCGGCTCCTGTAGAGGGCAGCTTCCCTAGCTCCCAGATTTGATAGCATAGGGCAACCAGCAGTGCCCAGCTGCTAGAAGGTTCTCTCAACACCTTCTCAAAGGGGTGTGAACCTGACTGTGAACCACTTCTTCTAACACTCCTGTGGTGACTTTGCATCAGGTTCCAGGGTATGGCACCTCCCTGTGGACAATATCCCCAACCCCCAAAGGGTAGATTCCCCCTGCTGAGCCACCTCTGTGTCTCCTCCATCACCCAGTGAGCCATGCTAGGCTTTTTCCAACAGGTCTGGAAGTTCTTCTCAGACAACTAGATCTCAGCCTTGCCAGTAGTGGCTGACCCTGTATTTTCTATTTCTGTATTCATCAGAGTTCTTTCTGACTCTTACAAGCCAATTCTCCATTATTTCAATCTCCTGTTAATAATTCTCCTGCTTGGACCCTGACTGATACTGACTTATACCCAGAATATCTAAGGAAACCTCACAACTCAATAATAAATGAAACAAACAACACACTTAAAAAATGAACAGGAGATTTTAAAAGTTCACTGAATAAAATCTATGGATGACAAAAAAGTACATAAAATTTTTTTCAATATGACTAGTCATTAAGAATTGCAAATGAAAACCACAATGACATACTGTTACATCACCAAATGGCTCAAATAAAATAAAAAAAAATCCAACCAGGAGAACCTGGGTGGCTCAGTAGGTTAAGCCTCTGCCTTTGGCTCAGGTCATGATCTCAGGGTCCTGGGATCAAGCCCTGCATCAGGCTCTCTGCTCAGTGGGGAGCCTGCTTCCTCCTCTCTCTCTCAGCCTGCCTCTCTGCCTACTTGTGATCTCTGTCCATCAAATAAATAAAATCTTAAAAAAAAATCCAACCATACCAGCTACTGTTGACAACGCAAAGCAACTGGAACTCATATATTGTTGGTGAGAAAGCAAAATGCTTCATCACTTTGGAATACAGTTTGGCAATTTTTTATAAAGTTAGATATATCCTTATGAATATATCTCATTGTTTTAATCTGCAACTCCTTAATGACAAATGATATTGAGCATCCTTTTGTGTGCTTATTTGACATCTGTTTATCTTCTAGGTGAAGTGTCTGTTCAGATGTTTTGCCCATTTTAAAATTGGGTTGTTTGGTTTTCTACCATTCAGTTTCAAGAGTTCTTTGTGTATTTTGGATATAAGTCCTATGTCAGATATGTGTTTTGTAAACATAATCTCTCAGTTTGTGACTTTTTCATTCTCTTAACAGTATCTTGTGTGAGCAAAAGTTTTTAATTGTAATAAAGCCCAACCAATCAATTTTTCTTTAATAAATCATGTTTTTTAGGGGTACCTAGGTGGCTCAGTCAGTTAAGTGACTGACTCTTGGTTTCAGCCCAGGTTGTGATCTTATGAGTTGTGGGATTGAGCCTGAGCCTGACTCTGTGCTCAGCAGGGAATCTGCTTGAAAAATCTCTCCCCCATCCCTCTCCCCACTTGTGAGCACACTTGGGTGTGCTGTCTGTCTAAAATGAGTAAATAGGGGCACCTGGGTGGCTCAGTGAGTTAAAGCCTCTGCCTTTGGCTCAGGTCATGATCCCAGGGTCCTGGGATTGAGCCCCACATCGGGCTCTCTGCTTAGCATGGAGCCTGCTTTCTCCTTTCTCTCTGCCTGCCTCTCTGCCTATTTGTGATCTCTGTCTGTCAAATAAATAAATAAATAATCTTTAAAAAAATAAAATAAGTAAATAAATCTTTAAAAATCAGTCACTCACTCGGGGCGCCTGGGTGGCTCAGTGGGTTAAGGCCTCTGCCTTTGGCTCAGGTCATGATCTCAGGGTCCTGGGATTAGCCCTGCCTCGGGCTCTCTGCTCAGTAGGGAGCCTGCTTCCCTTCCCCTCTCTCTGCCTGCCTCTCCACCTACTTGTAATCTCTGTCTGTCAAATAAATAAATAAAATCTTTAAAAAAATCAGTCATTCAATCAATCAATCATGTTTTTGGTGTTATATCTAAAAATTCTTTGCTAAACCCAAAGTTATCTAGATTTTTTTCCTGTCTTCCTCTAGAAGTTTATGACCAATCATAAGATATTTAAAAAAAATTTTTTTAAAGATTTTATTTTACAGAGGAAGAGAAAGCATGAGTGGAGGGAGGTGCAGAGGGAGAGGGAGAAGCCAACTACCTGTTTAGCACAGAGCCTGACATGGGGCTCGATTGCAGGACCCTGAGATCATGACCTAAGCCGAAGTCAGATGCCTAACCAACTGAGCCACCCAGGCACCCCTGAGTTAATTTTTGTGAAAGGTGGAAAGTCTGTGTCTAGATTCCTGTTTTATTTATTTATTTTTATTTGCATACAGACATCTACTGGTTCCAGCACCATTTGTTGAAAAGACTATCCTTTTTCCATTGAATTGCCTTTTCTCCTTTGTCAAAGATCAGTTGACTATTACTTGAATATAAATTTTACTTCAATAAAATTGACTCAAAATAAAATACATGTGTATAAAACAAAAATATGTGTTTGTCAGAAATATAAACAAAAGCATGTACTTTAGACACAGTAGAGTGATTGTCAAGGTATATAAGAGAGTGTGTGGAATGACTATAAAAGAGAGTGAGTGAATGAATGAATGAATGGAAACAAGTGAGGGACCTTGCATGGACCATTGATGATGATTCTGGCAGACTGATGGTTGCTACTAAACCGTTCTCTTCTTCTTCCTGGACCCTGGGCCACTGAGCTAGAAACTACATTTCTCAGCCCCCTTGTAAGCCCCATCTCCACCTGCTTGTGACCATGTGGCTAAGTTCTCATCTCAATGGGATGTGAGTTGAAGTGGCTGTAATTTCCAGTTTTATATTCTTAAAGATACTTTCTCTGGGCTTTATCCTCCTTGCCTTGCTGCTCATCAGAAATGATCACAAGTGGATCAGTCTTAAAAACCATATATTGAAGATAACAGAGCTGCCTTGCCCATCTGGATCCCTGCATGACTTTGAGGAACAGAGTATAGCATAGAGGAAGTAAGACCATCCTTCCTGAAAGGTGAGACTCCACATCAGTATTTGTGGGAACTATCAAAGCAGGGATAATATGGGGCTGAACAACATCAAGAACTGTTCTGCCCTGAAGAACAACACTTCACACCCCATCCTTCCATGACCTTCCTTCTTTTTAAAAAAATATTTATTTATTTATCTTAGAGAGAGTGTGAGCAGGGGAAGGGGTAGACAGAGAGGGAGAGAATCCTCAAACTCTCCACCAAGCAGGGAGCCCGACGTGGGGCTCAATCCCAGGACCCTGAGATCATGACCTGAACCAACATCTAGAGCTGGATGCTTAGCCAACTGAGCCACCCAGGCACCCCATGATCTTCATTCTTATTGACTATGACAATAGCTCTTGGCCTGGTGTCCTGGGGGCCCACCAGTCTATTGCGAAATAGTCTACATTGGCAATTGTGGCACTCTCTGGCCCCAAGGGTATGTATCCAAGTTTTGGTTGTGGTACAAAGGATAAAAGCGAGCGGCCCTCCTCACCCCCTCCACCAGCATGCACACATAGCATACACACTGGGTTTCTGGGCACATAAGTAGAGGAGTGCAGTCTGGAAGGGGTGAGAGGATTAGCGTGAACATTTTGCTAATTTAGGCAGTTCCTTACTGAATCATTATATTCCGGCATCCTACTAGAAGCTGTTTATCACCACCCCCAATCCTGAAAAGTAAGTGACAGGGGTGCATTTCTAACTTTCATAAAGTTAGGTTTAAATGTTTGCATTGTGTGTCCTTTTGACTCTTTTGTGTCATTTTGGTTTGGGTTGTCTCTTATAAGAGGCCTATGATTGATTTTTTTTAGCCCCAACTCTGAGGCTTTGTCTTCTAATAGAGGATTTAACTCATTTACATGTATTGTTTAGATTATATATTTTGGTTTTGGTAGTCTTGCTTATGACTCATACTTATCATTCTAATTACTTTTTTCCTTTCTTTTATAATGCAGACTGTGTTTTGCTTGCTTTTATCTTGCTGTGATTTGGAAGATAGACATCCTATTTTTAAATTCTACTATAGAGTTTTAAGTTTTTGAAGATATTTTTTTCTTTCAAAAAGACCCACACACTTTTATTATCAAATCTATTTATAGCCTGACAAAATATCAGAGTTCTAAAAAATCTCTTTCTTTGTGTCTGTCCCTTAGCAAGTTACCTCCAAACGAGATGATAGAGAATTCTCCCCTCCCCCCCTCTTTTGAAACTTAGGCATAGCATGTTAAGAGTCTTGGATTTGGCATAAAATAAATGTAAGGATATCACACATAAATTTATCACACATACTGATACTCAGAAGTCCAGTTTTGATCTTCTTCAGTGACCCTTTTGAATTACAGCTGATCTATTGGTTTTATTAGAATTTATTGAAAATGTGTGATTTTTCTTTTGTTCTTCAACCTTTTTTACCCCTGCGACATACATAGTAAATGACATTGACATACAAGGCATAGTCTCTTGGACATAATCTGTTTTATTAAATTATTTATTTATTTATTTATTTATTTGACAGACAGAGATCACAAGCAGGCAGAGAGGCAGGCAGAGAGAGAGAGGGAAGCAGGCTCCCTGCTGAGCAGAGAGCCCGATGTAGCTCGATCCCAGGACCCTGGGATCATGACCTGAGCCGAAAGCAGAGGCTTTAACCCACTGAGCCACCCAGGCGCCCCCATAATCTGTTTTTGAGGAATATTAAACATTTTGTAGAGAAGTAGAATAAATAACCCCTCATACTTTCTTTGGCATGATATTTCAAAAGCATTTTATAAACATATGAGTGGTCAAATCAGTCCTTTAAAGGACATAAACACCTTGTCATTCTATAAGGGAAAGTACATAAATATAAACAACTTAATTTTTAAATATGACTTAATTTTAAATATGAAGCTGCATTTAAATTAAAAATATATCCTCGAATAAATTTTATTTCTTCCATGTCTTCCAGCATAGATAAATTAGAAAAGGAACAAGTATGTGCTGTTGCAGAATAAACATGAGTTAATTCTCTTCTAATGTTTAAAATTGTCACAGAGTTCAATCATATGTATCTACGTGACTATGAATATGACATGTCGCCTTTGCACCATTAGTTTGGTTTTGATTCAGTCATCATCACTGCTATGTGGCTCCTAATAGAAATGATAGTAGGGTCATGGTCTTCCCTTGCCTGCTAGAGGTGGACGTAGTCTTCCGGTTTGATTCATCCCCCCTGCCTCCTTCCCTATTAAGAAATTTATCTACAGATAAAATTAAGAAGAAAATGAAAGTAAGCCTAAGAATCATGACTCCCAGGCACCAGGATCATTCATAATCTCCACCGCTCTTTGATGCCATTGGCCAGGGTAATCTCCACTAGCTCAGGGTGAGATAAGATATATTGTGGGTCATGTGCAATGTCAGTAGTTCTCTACATCAGCCCTGTTTCTGTTTCTCCAGAAAGAGCATTATAATTCAAAGGACTGAGAGTGCTTGATTGTATTTGAACACACTCTGGGTTTTCACAATTAATAATTTCAAATTAGAAAATATTCTCATCAAAGGAATACAGTGAATGATAAGACAAAGAACGGTATACTCTCCACCTAGTTTAAGAAATACAACATTAGAAAAAAAAAGAAATACAACATTAGAGATATGAGTAAACTCGAAGACAATTAGGTCTCTCTGATTTTAAAAAAAAAGCCAAAAGAAGCCCCCCCAAAGCCCCACTTTTATTGCCTTATGGCATACCTATGGTAATTTATTTTTAACAAATAATTTTCCAAGTTCAGTTCTTGAGCCGTCCCTCCTGATTAATGTCCTGGGACAACAGTGCCACTGATGACAATGTAGCTAGGTGGTATAATCATATGACTGCTGGACATGGTATTTCTTGGGCCATCAAATTCATGAATCAACAGTGTCTTTTGACTTTTTTCATTATAAGTTGTTATTTCAATGCTATTTGGTTGAGAGTGTGTCAGCCTTGTCATGGTAGCATCTATGTCTGGCCACGCCCCTCTTTCCTCTCCTCTATGTTTAATGTGTGCCCTTCTCTTTCTCACTCGTTGTCTCATGAGTTGGCTGCTGCACTCTCATATCAGCACTTCAGAAACCAAGAAGTAGGAGGAATGAGGGAAAAGTATGCCCATATTAAAGCAAAGCGTTCTCAGTGGTCTCCCAGCTGTCTTCCATTTATATCTCATTGGCCACATGGCATCACATGGCCACGTGGAGAGAGTCTGGGAAGCGGAATATCTAATCTGGGCCCACTGTCGCTCTCAACAAAATGTCTCTTGGTAAAGAAGGACAGCAATAATTGCATACTATATCTGCCAATCCTACTTGGCTTTTTTCACTTAACTATGTGATTCCACATGCTTTTTCTTCTCAGAATAGACTTGCAATGTCAGATTCATTTTATGTCTTTTTATTCACTTAACAAAGAGGAATGTATTGCTCACTTAGGTGGCAGAAGGAGACCAATTGCCTTCTGATATCTGTTTTTTAAGTGGCTAGAAGGTGGGGCGCCCGGGTGTCTCCGTTGGTTAAGTTTCCAACTGGATCTGAGTTCAGGTCTTGATCTCAGGGTCCTGAGTTCAAGCCCCATGTTGGGCTCCATGTTGGGTGTGGGGCCTACTTAAAAATAAATAAATGAATAAATAAAAATAATAGACCCAAGACCACCCCGAATAAGACAAAATTGTTCGTCATCCTTTCGGCAAGGTGTGGCCCTACGACTAAGTTCTGGCCTATGTGAAGTGAGCCAGGGTGACAGGTACAACTGTCGGGTCCTGCCTTTGAAGAGAATATGGTGCCTGGGCCGTACTCTTCACGTAGGTGGAATGCTGCATGTAACAGCAGCCAAGACCACATCCTAACCACTGCCTCCATGAATGTGCCACACACGGTGACAGGGGTGCAAGAAGCAAAAAAAGAGAGAATTATCTTCTTGCCTTCAAGGAGCTCCAAGTCTCCTCCTGGGGAAGACCAATGGGTAGACAAATGCCTCTGGAGTCATACGTGTGGTGGGCCAAGGACCTCTGGAACCCAGCACATGCCATCGCCTCCCATCCCCTACCAGGTGCATCCAAGCAGCTCTCCAGCCATTCACACTTGTCCATAAATGGATTTGTCTGTCATCCACCACTCATTCTTCCACTAGCCGTCCCTCTCTCCCGCGCGGCTCATGAGGACCCTGCAGCGACTGTGTGCAGAGAGTTATACAGAACTCGTTCTGACGTCTTTTCCTCAGAATCAAGCCAATCAGAATGCACTTTTTACCACAATTTTAACAGATGCCAAGATCATCACACACATGCCATATAATGAAATTTCAGATTCAAATCACAGAATACATGCGTCTTTGTGCATATTTTTAGACTTTCCTCGATAAGAAAAACGATACATTCACTAGTTTTTCTCAAGTGGTCCCTCCCACTTCTCCTGAGTCGGATGTGATGTCAGTCCACAGCACAGCCAAGCTGGGGGAAATGCAGGCAGAGAGGGAGGGTGTTTTTTGCAGTAGTCATTCATGATACAATAAAAGTAAGGGTCATACACAGTTGTGTATTCCCCTAATTCTTAAGGACTACAGTGAGGTCAGGTGACGACCAAGGAAGCCCAGCGATTTCATTCCCCTCCCAGTAATGACACTCAAACTCTTCCTCTCTTTCTCAGGCCACTTAAACAAACAAACAAAAAAAAAATTTTTTTTTTTTTTTTTTTTTTTTTTTTGAGAGAGAGAGAAACTGCAAGAGAGAGCTGGGGGAGGGAGACAGAGAATCTTAAGCAGGCTCCATGTTGAACGAGGAGCCTCACACAGGCCTGGATCTCAAGACACAGAGATCATGACTGGAGCTGAGATCAAGAGTCCGACACAACCGACTGAGCCACCCAGGCGCCCCTTAAACAAATTTTTGAAAATTCCTCCTAATAAAGAGAAAACCAAGGATGCAGATCACGGCAAGAACACAGTCGAGGAGGGCGCCTGGGTGGCTCAGTGGGTTAAAGCTTCTGCCTTCGGCTCAGGTCATGGTCCCGGGTCCTGGGATCGAGCCCCACATCGGGCTCTCTGCTTAGAGAGCCTGCTTCCCTTCCTCTCTCTGCCTGCCTCTCTGCCTAATTGTGATCTCTGTCTGTCAAATAAATAAATAAAATCTTTAAAAAAAAAAAAAAAAGAACACAGTCGAGGAATGGAATTTGCTGTTTCATTTAATGAGAAAACATAGTTGTTGTTAATAAATAAAAGAGCTCAAAACATAATAAAATAGCTCACCTATTGACCCTCATTAACAAATACTAAATCTTACTTATCAAAAAACGCTGTGAATGATTTGGTTTAAAACATTAAATAGCAAACTTCAAACAAATTGCTTTTATGCAGTTTGGTCACAAAACAGACCAGTCCTCCTGTGGCTTCTGGGTGGCACTGGTTCCAGGCACTGGGCAGCTGGGCTCCTGAACTGGCAAACCCAGGAGAGAGCAACAGCTCTCTAGCTGGTGTTAGGGGAGCTTCTGAGACTCATTACACTCTGCACAGCGGGTGGCTTACCAGGCAAAGTTGCCTCTCCCAACATTTGTAGAAGGAAGCACTGTCCTTCCAAGCTAACCTCTATGTTCAGAGTCTGGAGGAGTCCGTCTCCCTGTACAATACTTGGAAAGTAGCGAAGAGTTAAGCTCTTGCGGAGCTCTGGTTTCAGGATGAATGAGTTCCATCTCCTAGAACCACAGTGACCTTCCAGGGCCTCAATTCTTTCATCCCTAAAATGAGATTAATAATAATGACACTTACCTCATTGGGTGTTGTGAGAATTACAGCCCTTGGTTGGTGATAATTATCATCACTTAGAAGTAATTATTATTAGTAATGCTTCCTCCAGATTGTGGCATGGATCGCAGTATGTCCAAACAAACAGATTTTAGGGGCCTCCTGATACTAGCAGTAGGGAGGCGATGTCTGTGGAGGTTAAAAGTAGAGGCTTTCTGCCGGACTGCCTGTATTTGCATCCAGGATGGCCACTGAGGAGCTGTGTACCCTTCCCTTGGGCAAGTTACTTAACCTCCCTGAGCTTCTCTCTCTCTCTCTTTTTTTTTTTTTTTTTTTAAGATTTGAGAGAGAGCATGAGCAGGGGGGAGAGGCAGAGCTAAAAGCAGACTCCCCACTAAGCAGGGACTGGGAGGTGAGGCTGGATCCCTGAGCTGAAGACAGACGCTTGATGAACTGAGCCACCCAGGCAATCCCTCTTTCCTCATTTTTAAAGTGGAAATAATAAGGGACACCTAGGTGGCTCAGCTGGTTAAGCGTCTGCCTTGGGCTAAGGTCATGATCCCAGGGTCCTGGGATACATCAGCCTTCTTGCTCAGTAGGGGAGCCTGCTTCCCTGCTTGTGTGGTCTTGCGCCGGCTCTCTCTGACAAATAAATAACTAAAATCTTAAAAAAAAAAAAAAAAGAAGAAGAAGAAGTGAAACTAATAATGGTGCACATTTTACTATCTGGAAGGAGGCTGGGCCAGAGCATCTGAGCTGTCCAAAGGGCTTGTACATGTTCCCATGTACCTTCTACTCTACAATAGGATAATTAGATTATTCTATTAACAGTACCTATCTCAAAGGGCAGTTACGAGGCATGAACACTTGGAGAGCACTTTACAATAGTACCAGGCAATAACTATGCCATTATTATTATTATTATTACTAATCATCTCCATTTTGTAGATGAAGAAAGTGAGGCCCAGAGAGATTGAGACACGACCCCAGAAGCATGAGGCTTGGGTGGCAGGGCTGGCGCCGGGATCCAGGGGTTCCGTCCGTGCCCCGCAGCTGCCCAGCCTGGGAACTCAACAGCTCTTCTCCCTCCACTCGCCACCCCACCCCCGGGGAAGGCACCCTGGGAACGGAAAGCTGGCTGTCCTCCAAGTCCCAGGGGCCCTGGAGTCCTGCCCCCGCTGCACCCTCCCTCAGCCCCAGAACAAAGTACACTGCACCGCGGGAACATTCCAGCCCACTGAAAGCCTGGCGGCCGGCCGCGCCCCCCGAGCTGCGCAGCGCGTCTTGGGCCCCGGGCCGAGCCCTACGGAGCCCCTCCCTGGTCCCGGAGCGCGTGCAGACGCGATTGCACCGGAGGAATTCGCTCTTCCTTTTCCTAACCTCCCTGACCCGACTCGGAAAGGGCCGGGGGACGCGGTGGGCGGAGCAGATGCAGAGGATGGCGTGGGCCGCATTTGGCCGCGAGCGAAGCTGCATTCTCCGCGGTGGCGCCGGGTCTTGGCAGCGCCGGCTCCGGGCGCGCTGGGCTCTGGCCCGGAGGCCCCCACGGCCTCACTTTCCTCCTTTATAAGAAATTAATGCATGTTTTTGTTAAGAAAATAGGACAAGTAGAACAAGGAAAAAGATTTCCACGCATCCTACTACTCTGAGACAACTGCTATTAATTTTGATTATGTCCTTGCAGACGTCCCTATGCACAAAACACGCAGATATATATTAACATGAAAGGGATCGTGCAATTGTACTGTTGTTTTTAAATTAATAGACTTTAGTTTTTAGAGCAGTTTTAGGCTTACAGAAAATTGAGATAGTGCAGAGTTCCCATGTACCTCCCGTCCCCATGTACCTCATGTCCCCACCGTCACAGTTTTCCCTATTATTAACGACTAGCATTAGGGTGGCGCATTCGTCACAACTGATGGACCAATACTGATACACTATTATTAATAAAGCCCATAGCTTGATTAAGCTTTCCTCTTCGTGCTGTAAAGTTCAAAGCTTTGATAAATACATAATGTCATGGGCGCCTAGGTGGCTCAGTGGCTTAAGCCCCTGGCTCTTGATTTCAGCTCAGGTCATGATCTCGGGGTCATGGGATGGAGGCCCGCAGCTAGGCTCCATTTTCAGTAGGGAGTCTGTTGGAGATTCTCTCCCTCTGCCCATCCCCTGGCTCACAGGGGCTTGTGTGCAAGCTCTCTCTCTCTCTCTCTCTCTCTCAAGTAAATAAATAAATCTTTAAAATAATGCATAATGTCATGTGTCCCCCATTACAGCATCATGCAAAATAGTTTCACTGCCCCCAAAATCCCCTGGGCTCAACCGATTCATCCCTCCCCTGGGACCTGGTGCAACCACAATGTTTTTACTGTCCCTCTAGTTTTGCCTTTTCCAGAATGTCATATAGTTAGTCATACAGTAAGTAGCCCTTCCTTCAGTCAGACTGGCTTCTTTCACTAAACAGTATGCTTTTAAGGTTCCTCCGTGTCTTTTCGTGGATTAATAGCTCATTTCTTTTTAATGCTGAATAATATTCCATTGTATGAATGTACCACAGTTTGTTTATCCATTCACCTTTGGAAGGACATCCTGGTTGCTCCCAGTTGTGAATAAGGCTGCTATAAACGTTCATGTGGAGATTTAGTTCACTGTTTTCCAGCTTGCTTTTTTCAGTCACATTAGGAATGGCTTTTAGTATTGTAAACATAGATCGATATCATTTTTTAAAAATTTTATTTAACAAAGATCACAAGTAGGCAGAGAGGCAACAGAGAGAGGGGGGGAAGCAGGCTCCCCACCAAACAAGAGCCCGATGCAGGGCTCGATCCCAGGACCCCGAGACCATGACATGAGCTGAAGGCAGAGGCTTTAACCCACTGAGCCACCCAGGCGCCCCAATCAATATCATTTTAATGGCAACATAAGATTCTATCCCAGTTTATTTCAGCAGCCCCTGCTGTTAAACAGAGAGCTTGTTCTCTCTGATTCTGACCCCATAAATCTGCCCCAACTAGTTGGTCTACACTTCATAGTATCTTGTAGATAAGGCCTGGCTGCCTAAGTCTTGTGTTCGAATCCCAGACGCCTCCCTTACTTACTGGGTGACCTTGGGGCAAAATAATTCATTCCCTATAATTTGGCTCCTCATCTGAAAAATGGAAATAATACTTGGGCTTATTGTGAAGATGAAATGAGCTGATACATGTGAAGTGTTTAGGACAGTTTAGAACCTGGCACATATAAACCTGTACTAAAATGTAGTAGCTCTTGTAACAGACAAGCAACACAGAACTTGAAAAGCCAGGGTGTTGTACAGTCTTTGTCGGATGTTGGTTAAGTCACAAAGAATGTTGAGGTGCTAATGATGAAGGGAGAGGCTGAGAGCCAGGGTCCAAAATTTCAGTGAGGGGCACCTGGGTGGCTCAGTCAGTTAAGCCCCAACTCTTGATTTCGGCTCAGATCATGATCTCAAGGTCTTGAGATCGGACCCTGTGTGGGGCTGACGCTCAGTGGGGAGTCTGCTTGAGACTCTCTCCCTCTCCTACTGCTCCTCCTCTCTCTCTCAAATAAATAAATCAATCTTAAAAAATAAGATCCTCAATGAGTGAGGAACAGTAGCCAGCCGGCTGGTAGAAGTCTTCAAGGAGAGTAGGGGCTGGTAGAGTCTAAGGATGCAAACTTCTAGGAAACAGTGGTTTTGTAGAGAAAAAGAAAGATAATTAGTCTACAAAAGTCAAAGAAGAGCAAGGAGGACCCCTAGCCCACCCCTGGGCTTGTGATTTATGGGGGATAGGAGAAAACCCAGCTGCTGCATGAGAGGGCTCTAAGAAGAGTAATGTTCTCAGGCAGAACCAGATTTCAGTGAAAGCGAGAAGGAAAATGAATGTTTGGAGACAAGATTTATTATTTACTTAGGGCATAGTGCTGAGGGCAGACCTGGGGTTCAGGTTGCAGTGGAAGACTGGGGAAGTTAGGAAGAGCAGGAGGTTGAATTAAATTAAGGGGTTTACCTAATAGTCTACGTGATGGTGGAAGGCCATCAATGGAGGTTGACTTTTAATACTTTTTAGAAATTTTAATTTTGAATTTAACTTACTCTTTAATTTGAAAAATCTATCATGATTGTATGATTCATCTCCTTTATTTATTCATATTGTAAGTTTAGATGATTAATTTAAATTTATGCCAACCCTTCTTTGACTAACACAAACTTTTCGGGTGCATTATTTTTTTAATGTATTGTTGAATTCACTTTGCTGTTATTTTGTTTAGGATTTGATTTGCATCTGTGTTCATTAGCAAGATTGCCTTACACATTTCCTTTCTTCTAATATCCTTGGTGGGCTTTTTTTCCCCCCCTAAGACTTATTTGTCGGCAAGAGAAAGAGAGCACAAGCAGGGGGAGTAGTAGGCAGAGGGAGAAGCAGGGTCCCTGCTGAGCAAGGAGCCCAATGCAGGACTCAATCCCGGGACCCTGGGGTCATGACCTGATCCCAAGGCAAAGGCTTAACTGACTGAGCCACCCAGGCATCCCCATTCGTGATAGGTTTTAGTAATAAGGTTATCCTGTCCTGGCCTCATAATTTGAGTTTGGGTATGTTTCCTCTCTTCTATTTTCTGAACAAGTATGTATAATCACGATATTTTTCTTTCTTAAATATTTATTAGAATTTGCCAGTGAAGCCATCTGGGACTAGAGTTTTCTTTGTTGGAAGATTAAAATTATGAATTCCATTAATTTAATAGACATAGTACCATTTAGATTTTCTATCCCTTCTTTTGTTGGTTTTTGTAAGGTGTAGGCTTTTTTTTTTTTAAGATTTTATTTATTCATTTGACAGACAGAGATCACAAGTAGGCAGAGAGGCAGGTGGAGAGAGAGGAGGAAGCAGGCTTCCCGCCGAGCAGAAAGCAGGATGCGGGGCTTGATCTCAGAACCCTGGAATCAGGGCCTGAGCCGAAGGCAGAGGCTTTAACCCATTGAGCCATCCAGGTGCCCCTGTAAGTTGTAGTTTTGTAGCATCTATCTCAAACTCAGATTTTCAGTGTATTTGAGGACATTGGTTGTTCATCATCTTATTATCCTTATAATGTCTGTAGGATCTGAAACTCCGTCCTTTTCTGATTCCTAATATTGGTAATTAATGCCTTCTTTCTTTCATCAGTTTTCCTAGGGGTTGTTACATTTTATTAATGTAAACCCAGAACTGTCCTTTGACTTTGACCATCCCATGTATTTTATTTTTTGTTGTTGTTGCCTGTCTGCTCTTAACTTTATGGATTCCTTTATACTTTTAAACATTTAATTCGTTGAAACACAGAGTCACCATATGACCCAGCATACACTTCAAAATATGTTCAAGAGAAATGGAAACATATGTTCACTCAAAAACTTGTACATAAATGTTCATAGCAGTATCATTCATAATAGCCCCAAAGTGGAAACAAGCCAAATACCACCAACTGATAACAGAAAAATAAAATGTGTTACATCCATACTGTATTAGCCTGCTAGGGGTGCCATCACGAAATACTACATTCTGGGTGGCTTAAACAATGGAAATTCATCCTCTCGCACTTCAGGAGCCTGGAAGTTCAAGATCAAGATTTGGCACGTTTGATTTCCCCTGAGGCACCTCTCCTCGACTTGCAGATGACACTTTCTCACTGTGTCCTCACATGGCTTCTTCTCTGTCCGTGGACACCCTTGGCACCTCTTCCTCTTCTTCTAAGGAGACTGGTTCTATTGGATGATAGTCCCACCCCTTTATGACCTCACTCAGCTCTTTAAAGACCCTGCCTCCAAATATGGTAACATTGGGGGTTAGGACTTCAACAAATAAATCTGGGGGGAGGCACAAGTCAGTTCATAATGACCTTGTTGCATGTCTGTTACTTTTCATTGCTCTAAGAAATTCTTTGTGGGAATATGCCATGTTTTATTTATCTGTACTACTGTGACGGGCATTCGGCTAGTTCCCAGTTTAAGGGTATATGAATGGTGCCTTTATGAACAGTATGTTTTAGGTGAACATTGAACATTTCTGTTGGATATGTTGGGGCGCCTGAAGGGCACAGTTAAGTGGCCGACTCTTGGTTTCAGTTCACGTTGTGATCTCAGGGTCGTGAGATTGAGCCCCGAGTAGGGCAGAGTCTGTTTGAGATTCTCTTTCCCGCCCCCTCCCAGTTCTGTTTGTCTTTCTCTCTCTAAAATAAATCCTTCAAAGAAAACATTACATTTCAGTTTGATATATATACCTAAGAATTACTGCGTCCTTATTTTCAGCTTTACTAGATACCAACAAACGTTTTTCTCTTACATCAGTTTGCACTCTTTCCAGCAGTTTGTGGGACTTCTGTTTGCTCAGCATCTTTGTCAACACCTGCTATAATCTGATTTTTAAAAAATTTTTTTACTTAATTCTGGAGGTAGTTTGAAACATCTTACAATTTTAATCTGTATTTCCCTAGGGACTAGTTGAATATCACTTCTGTCTTTACTGGCCTTCGGAATATGATTTATTGTGAAGTGGTTGTTCATTTTCTGTCATTTTGTTATTGCTTTGTGGGGGTTTTAAATCTATTCTGGCCACATAAAAACATCCTTTGTTGTTGAAAAGATCTTCTTACACACTGTGGTTTGCCATTTTACCATCTTTTGACTAGCAACCACTTTCATTCTTAATATAGTCCCATCTATCCTTTCCCTCTATATATCAGCCCATTATTTTGGTCCTGTCTTTTTCTTTTTTTTTTTTTTAAATAGGCTCCACATTGGTTGTGGGGCATAAACTCATGGCCCCGAGATTAACACCCGAATTGAGATCAAGAGTCGGACACTTAACTGACTGAGCCACCCTGGTGCTCCATGTTTTGGTCTCATTTTGAAAAATCTTTACAGGGGCACTGGGTGGCTCAGTCAGTTAAGCATCGAACTCTTAGTCTCGGCGCAGGTCATGATCTCAGGATCAGTAGATCGAGCCCCGCATGGTGCTCTACTCTCAGCATGGAGTCTGCCTGGGAGTCTCTCTCTCCTTCTCCCTCTGCCCCTCCCCCCATTCTCTCTCTCTTTCTCAAATAAATACATAAATCTGTAAAACACAAATAAAAAATCTTTACATGCTAAAAGGTTGTGAAGATGTTCTGTTATTCTTTCTATTTTTTTTTCTGTTATTCTTTCTAAAAGTGCTTTTACTCTTCCCTCTATAAACAGTTCTGCAATCGGTTGGAATTATTTTTCATGTGTGACCTAAGAGAGGGAACAAATTTCTTTTTTCCATATAAACATCCAATTAACCTGGCACCTGTATATTGAAATATATTCTTTCCCCAATATACTGCCATGTTACCTTAGCTATAAATTAGGTAACCAAATAAATATCTATTTGTTGGTTTATTTGTTTATGTTAGGATGATATATTTTATCATTCTGTTTCTACCTTCTATTAGCTTGAAATTTTTTTAAAGGTTTTATTTATCTATTTGACAGACAGAGGTCACAAGTAGGCAGAGAGGCAGGCAGAAAGAGAGAGAGGAGGAAGCAGGCTCCCTGCTGAGCAGAGAGCCCGATGTGGGGTTCGATCCCAGGACCCTGGGATCATGACCTGAGCCAAAGGCAGAGGCTTTAACCCACTGAGCCACCCAGGTGCCCCTATTAGCTTGAAATTTATATCCTTTTTTATTATCTTATTAGTGGTTACCCCAATGATTACAAATGAATCCGTGACTTACCAAAGTCTAATATTAGTTGATAGTTTTGCCTTCTTCCCAGATAACATAAGGAATTTACTTTAAGTCCGTTTATCATCCTGCCCAACCAATGTGATTTTTTAAATGCATTTTAAAATTCTTTTTTTTTTTTTAATTTATTTGACAGAGAGAGATCACAGTAGACAGAGAGGCAGGCAGAGAGAGAGAGAGAGGGAAGCAGGCTCCCTGCTGAGCAGAGATCCCGATGCGGGACTCGATCCCAGGACCCTGGGATCATGACCTGAGCCGAAGGCAGCGGCTTAACCCACTGAGCCACCCAGGTGCCCCAAATGCATTTTAATTCCATATATATTTCAAACTTCACAAGATCTCCTCCTTCTCCTTCTTCTTTTTCTTTTTCTTCTTCTTAGCAACCAGTAGTCAACTAGATTTATTTATTTTTCTCCTTGTTTTGTTGCTCTTCATTTCTTCTTGTATTTCTGTATTTCCATCCGATACCTTTTTTCCATTTGCCCGAGGAACACCCTTTTGGGTTCCCTTTGAATCAAATCTACTGGTGATGAAGTCTCTGAATTTTTATTTGTCTGAAAATGTTTTTACTTCATCTTCAATCTTGAAGAGTGTTTCTGTTGGGTGTAGTATTTCAGTTCTCTGATGATTATCGTCACATCGTATTTTGGACTTCAGTGTTTTTTTGATATTTTATATGTCATTCTAATCACTACTCCTTCAAAGGAAAGCTATTTTCTTCCTTCCTTCCTTTTTTTTTCCCCTTAAGATTTTATTTATTTATTTGAGAGAAAGAGAGAGAGAGCCTGAGCAGGGGGGAAGGGCAGCGGGAGAGGGAGAAATGGGCTCCCTGCTAAGCAGGGAGACTGACAATGGGACTTGATCCCAGGACCCTGAGATCATGACCTGAGCTGAAGGCAGATGCTTAATCAACTGAGCCACTCAGGCACCCCCAAAAGCTTTCTATTTTCTGTCCAGAGATTTTCTTTGTGTCTGAGTTTGTGGTTTGTCTAGATGTGGTTTTTTGTTTCACATCTTCTTTGGGAGTTTGTAGAATTCTTACATCTGTGACTTGGTGTCTTTCGTCAGCTCTAGAGTCTTCTCAGCCATTTGTTTCTTCAGATGTTTCTGTGTGATTTCTTCCTCCTTTATGTAAGGGACTCCAATTACATGTTTGTTAGAACTTCTCAGCATATTGCTTGTTTTATTTCTACATTTTATTGAATTTTGACTCTCCATGCAATCTGGATATTTCTTCAGTTCTGTTTTTCTCCTCATCTTTGTCTCCTCTGTCATGAATTCCATACACTGAGTTCTTATTTGTTGGTTATGGTATTTTTCACATCTAGAATTTCTATTTTGTCCTTTTTTGTGGTTTTTAGTTCTTTGATGAAGTTCTGAGGGAATACAAAGTGTTATTGACATAGTCACAAACAGGTGGGCTCTTGCCGTGAGACTGACTTTGGAACCATCTGAGGAGCTGTCAGAATCTATTTCAACATGGACCGTGCCTAGGCAGTGAACAAGTTCTTTGTTAACTGACAAAGAGCTTCTTGGTTTATGGATGGAAGTTCCAACGTGAATGGACAACATCCTGTCTGGAAGGCGCCACTCCAGTTAAACACAGTTAAAAACAAATTAGCTTGGGAGGCCTGGGTAGCACAGTCAGTTAAGTGGCAGACTCTTGGTTTCAGCTCAGTCATGATCTCAGGATCTGGAGATCAAGGCCCACCTCAGGCTCTGCTCTCAGCAGGGAGTCTGCTTGAGAGTCTCTTCCTCTGGCTCACCAACCACCCCCAAGAATGTTCTCTCTTTCTCTCTGTCAAATAAATAAATAAAAATTAAAAAAGAAAAAGAGGGGTGCCTGGGTGGCTCAGTGGGTTAAAGCCTCTGCCTTTGGCTCAGGTCATGATCCCACGGTCCTGGGATGGAGCCCTGCATTGGGCTCTCTGCTCAGCGGGGAGCCTGCTTCCCCTTCTCTCTCTGCCTGCCTCTCTGCCTACTTGAGATCTCTGTCTATCAAATAAATAAAAATAAAATCTTAAAAAAAAAAAAAGAACAGCAAATCAGCTCAGTGGACTGAGTTACATGCTGTTTGCCCCTCTGTTTGAGTTTTTACTGACTCATTGTGGCAGTGGTCAATGGCCCGGCCATATGATGAGGCTGTAGGGCAATGGAAAACTGCCCTATTAAACGGTTGCCGGGGTGCCTGGTTAGCTCAGTTGGTAGAGCATGTGACTCTTGATCTCAGCATTGTAAGTTCGAGTCCCATGTTGGGTATAGAGATACCTTTAAAAAAATAAATAAAGGAATGCCCACTTGGGGCACAACCCTATGGAAGCCATCATGGGATTTTTTTTTTTTTTTAAAGATTTCACTTATTTTTGTGAGAGAGAAAGAGAGCGAGAGAGCATGCACACAAGCTGGGGGAGGGGACAGAGGGAGAAGCAGACTTTCTGCTGAGCCCTACACAGGACTCAATCCCAGGACCCTGGGATCATGACCTGAGTCAAAGGCAGACACGTATCCGAATGAGCCACCCAGGCGCCTCACCACAGGAATTTGAGGGGTGCGTTAAAGTATAACATTCCAGTGTCCATCTTATTTGTGCTGCGTTGTAATTTATAAAGGTGACTGAGTAATGACACTTGGAGGCTAACGCCACTGAAAGATTGTCATTACTTCCATTTCCTGAGATGGGGCATGTGACACCACACAGGGCTATATGGAGAAGCATTAGTGCTGGTCAGGAGGCAGAGAGGAATGAAGGGAAAGCCCAGGCCGCAGCCTTTATTAGAGGTTCCCTGGGGAAAGCGAGGCAGGGCAGGGTGGCTGGCTTCAGGTTGGCTAGTTTGATCAGGTCAGATGAGCTTCGGGATACAGGGGCTGTCCCTAGTTGTGTGGTCCCTGGCCCTGGGTGGCTTGGGGTGGGGGATGTTGGTGTGATGTGTCAGAGCGAGATAAGGAGAGGTTCAGGGAATGGGCTCCAGGTCTCAGGTGAGATGTAAACAATTGCAGCTCTCAGTTTGGCCCTGAGATTAATGGGTGCCAAACAGACGAATACGGAGTCTAAGAAAACACAAACTGAACACATTAGAAGAACCCCCTGTCAGGATCAGAAAGTCACTGGAGCCAGTGAGTAAATATCCTGATGTGCTCATGTGGGTCCATGAATAAATGGACATGGGAAGCTCCAACAATGCAGAATGGGGCTGGATTTAGATGAATCCTTTTTGTACCCTCTGAGGTGCAGAATGCCAGTAAGAACTGCTCTGTCTGCCAACAAGAAAGACAGAGACTGCAGATGGGTGTGGGGGAAGATTTCCTGGGGAGAAGGCCCTGAACATGGCTGCCAAGTGGGACTGACGCTGGTGGCACAGGAAGGCCGCAGATGGGTCTTGGCGAGAGTGAACACGTCCTCTGGCGGGGCTTTGCCCACCCAGCTCAGAGTGCTATAGAAAAACGAGAACTTCAGACACTCCACCAGTCTAGACTCCTAAGTCACATTTCTTTAGACCAAGGAACATGCTCTGTAGCCCATAATGTCCAACAATGGGCAGACAGTTCTCCTCCTCAGAGTCACAGTCTGATAGGGAATTGGAATGGAGAGTGGGAGGCACTTGCTAGACTAGCATCGTTGCCCGTGGTCTAGACCAGCACAGTGGCCGAGCCTAACATCCCTTCCAAAAGTGGAAAGACTTGGGTATAAATGGAAGGATGAATTAGTAGCTGAGGGCAAAGGAATGAATGAATGTGTTATGCAATGAGGGCAATCCGGCATTACATTAACACCTTGAAAGAGGCCTGGAGCAAGAGATAATCATTGACTCTTAGCTTGATGATACCAGATGCTTGAAAGGGTGAGCCAACATGGCTGAGACCACTCTTACTTTTGGAATCTGACAAGAGCAAATGGAAACCTCCAAACCTGAATGATATTGCCTTGGGACACATCTTGGTCATGTGATCGATGATGGACCGGACTAATGATTAGTACCTGAATGAAGGGGACTCTAGTGATATGCCGATATCTTTTTACTTATATTTTTCTGGTTATATCTATCATAGTGTGATGATGATATAACATTGTCACTGTTGGCAAGATTATAATAATGACCTTGACATTCAGATGTATTGGGAAATTGAGTTAAAAGCCTCTCATCCCGGGATGCCTGGGTGGCTCAATCGGTTAAGCCGCTGCCTTCGGCTAGGGTCATGATCCCATGATCCCCTGGGATCGAGTCCCGCAATGGGCTCCTTGCTCAGTGGGGAGCCTGCTTCTCTCTCTGCCTCTCTGCCTGCTTGTACTCTCTTTCTCTTCAAATAAATAAATAAAATCTTTAAAAAAATGTTAAAAAAATAAAATAAAATAAATTAAAAATAAAAAAGCCTCTCATCCCAATCCCTCAATGGCTCCTCCAAATGTTAGGCATAACCATGTTGGACTATTGTTTTGTATATGTTATATAAATGTTATACCAGATATAGATGTCGACAGAGTCGATCATTTCATTATAAGGGAAGCATGGTCAAAGACCCAGGAGTGCCCTGAGTTTATAAGAAAGAATATGCCTGTTCTTCATCCTGGGTTACTGGAACAGAGCTTCTAAACCCTTGGAATTTTCCAAGTGGTGAGAATGTCTTTGTTATTCAGGAGCCCCTTGGATCAGACCTGAGTTTATGCTAGTGATGTGAACCCTGCTGAACCCTTCCATAGCTTTGGACAGGGGCTGATTTGAGCTGTGATGTCAACCGGACCTCCCAGCCTCCAAGGAGAGGATGGGGCCTGCAGATTGGTGGCTAGGGATTCAATGAGCATGTCTACTTAATGAAACCCCAACAAAACCTTGAGACACTAAAGCTCTGTGGAATGTCCTTGTTGGTGAACACACTGATGCGCTGGGAAAGTTAAATGCACTGATGCCACGGGGAGAGGGCACAGAAGCACTATGTTCAGGAACTTCCCAAATCTTGCCTTCTGTGTCTTTTCATTGGCTGCTCTTTCGTACTAAAACTGCAGTCATAGGTGTAGTGCTCGCCCCAGTTCTGTGAAAATATTGAGCTTGGGACACCTGGCTAGCTCAGTCAGTTGGTGAAGCATGTGATTCTTGATCTCAGGGTCATGAGTTCGAGGCCCATGTTGGGTGTTGAGATTATTTAAAAATAAAAGCCTAAAAGGAAAGAAAAGAAATATTGAGCCTAAGGGAGTCATGAGAACCCTTGAATACATAGCCAGTGGTCAGAAATGCGGGTGGCTTGGGGATCCCCAAGTGTGGCTGGTGTCTGAAGTGGACTTCCACGCAAATTCCAGGCCGTCATCATCTGAACTGTATTGCCGTAGACCAGCTGGTGTCAGAACAGACTCCGGTTTTTATCCTCAGCCCCAAAAGGCTGTTAGATACTGCACTCAGCTTCTTCATCTCTCAAGGGCCTCTTGTGGACTTACCTGATGACCACTATGGAAAGGCAAACTCCAGATTTCCTGCATCTGAATTTTGACCCAATAATTTTTCATTGCCTTGTTAGAGTTTCAGTCCTCCAATCAGATATATTTTGTATTCTGTCCAGATTTTCAAATTGTCCTCAGTGTGGTCGGCATTTTCCAGTGTACCATCAATGGAAACTATAAATCTCTCTTTCCGTGGGGTTTTTTTTTTCCACTGTGGTGAAATATACATTGACATGCGGTTTAGCATTTAAGCCAATGTAAAGTGTACAATTCAGTAGCATTTAGTACATTTTCAATGTTGTATGGCCATCACCACTATCTAGTTCCAGAACATTTTCATTGCCCCCAAGAGGACGCCCACATCCATTAAACAGCCACTCCCCATGCTCCCTCCCCCAGCTCCAGGCAACCACTCATCTCCTTTCTGTCTCTGTGGATTTGCCTGCTCTGGATATTTTATATAAATGGAATCATATACCACATTGCCTTTTGTGTCTGGCATCTATCACTGAGCATGTTTTCAAGGTCATTGATTTTTATATGCGGTGTTTTCTTTATTTTCTAAATATTCTACAGCTACTATTTTGATTTCTTCTTTGATTCAGAAGTCACTTAAGAGATGGTTTTCTACCTTTTGTTCTATTTTTATTATTCATTGACAGTTTTGGTGCACTATAGTCAAAGGATGTGACTGATCCTATTTCCATTTGTTTTTGTTTTGTTTTTTTAAGATTTTGTCTTTTTAGGTAAGCTCTATAATGAACATGGGGCTTGAACTCACAATCCCAAGATGAAGAGTTTCATTCTCTACTGTCTGAACCAGCCAGGTGCCCCTCCTTTTTTGGTAAATCATTCTCTTTATGGCCTGTTGTACTCTCAAATTTTCTAAATGTAACTTGGAAGCTTGAAAATAAGATAGAGTCTCTAGATTCAGATTCTATATAAAGCAACATATATGCTTTATCTACCTATTTACTGTCTAGCCAGTTAGAGAACTATCTATTATCAATGTTATTAAATATGTTTTTCAGAATGTCAGAATCATAACTTCTCATCTATATGGTTTGTCGAGGTCTGAGAGAAGTGAAAGCATCGTATTACAATTCTGTTTCTGTATTTATTTCAGTATTGTATTATATTAATTATCCTTATAATTTTTGTACTCTTACTTTATGTATTTTGATGCTGTTATTTGTTATAATGCTTATTGGCTTGAATTCAGCCTGTTAATTTTTATCTTTTTAGTTCAAGTTCTAGTTAGTTGACATACAGCTTAACATTGGTGTCAGGAGTAGAGTTAGTGGTTCATCATTTACATACAACACCCAGTGCTCATCACAACAAGTGTCGTCCTTAATACCCATCACCCACCTGCTACATCCCCCACCCACCTACTCTATCCCCCACCTGCCTCCCTCCATCAACCCTCAGTTTGTTCTCTGTCTTAAAGAGTCTCTCATGATTTGTTTCCCTCTCTGTCTCCCCACCCCCAAATGTTCATCCATTTTGTTTCTTAAATTCCATGTATGAGTGAAATCGTATGGTGTTTGTCTTTCTCTGACTGACTTACTTTCCTTGGCATCATGCCCTCTAGTTCCATTCACATTGTTGCAAATGGCAAGACTTCATTCTCTTTGATGTCAGCCTGTCATTAGTAACAGAGCTCTTGCCTACTTTTTGTTTGTGTTTACGGGCAACCTGTTTGTTCCTGAATTAATTTCAACCTTTCCGGTTCTTTTGTTTCAGGCATCTGTCTTTTTAATAACATACAACTGCCTTTCATTTTCTTGTGAAAAGTGAGATTATATTAGTTTTATCCATCCCTATTTCCATCCTTAGTCTACTTATGCAATATTTCTGTTTCTGTGAGGTCTGTTTCTGTTACTTTGGGCAATTTGGAAGGTGATCAGACTGGTTTTAGTTCTCCTAGTGGTTATCTTTGTCATTTTAACTATGTTTAACCAATATTTATTGATTTAACATCTCCAGAAAAGAAAGAATGTCATTTTCTCTCTCCTAAGAAAAATAAGGACATTAGTGATTTAAACATTTTCCCATGCAGCTGCTGTGGCAATGGTCTGGCAATTCCTCAAAAATAAATAAATAAATAGATAAATAAATAAATAAATATCAGATGACCCAGTAATCCCAATTCCGGTTATATACCCAAAAGAAGTGAATGAAAGCAGGGGCGTGAACAGATATATATTTGAGCACCCATTTTCATTAGCAGCATTATTCACAGTAGCCAAATGATAGAACCAACCCAAGGGTCCATCCATAGATGAATAAATGAGCAAAACGTGGACATACATAGAATGGAATATTCTTCAGCCTCAAAACGGAAGGAAATCCTGAGCCATGCCACAACACGGACAGACCTTGAAGGTATGATGCTAAGTGAAAGAAGCCAGTTGGAAAAGGACACACACTGTAGGATTCCTCTTATGTGAGATTCCTAGAGTCAGATACACAGAGATGGAGAGTAGAGGGGTGGTTGCCACGGCTGGGAGGAGGGAGCGTGGGGAGCTACTATTTAATGGATATAAAGCTGCAGCTGGGGAAGATGAAAAGGCTCTGTGGATGGATGGTGGTGATGGTCCCACAACAATGAGAATGCACTTAATGCCATGGAAGTGTACATTTAGAAACGGCTACAGTGGTCAATTTAATGTTATGTATATTTTACTACAATAAAAACAAATAACAGGATGCCTGGGTGGCTCAGTCGGTTAAGCATCTGCCTTCGGCTCAGGTCATGATTCTAGGGTCCTGGGATCGAGTCCCACGTCCCTGCTCAGCGGGGAGTCTGCTTCTCCTTCTCCCCTCCCCAGTACCTGTGCATGCTCAGGCGTGAGCTCTCTCTCTCCCTCTAGAAAAAAATAAATAAAATCTTTAAAAAGCAAGCAAGCAAACAGACAGACAAATAAACATCCATCTCTTTTTCTTCTATTCCCGCCCATCTCCTTTGTTATGACAATCTGGGGACTTTTTTTCCTCCCATAACCTATTATCAACAACAGAAAACAACAATAACAACAAAACATTTTGTAGGGTGGATTTAAAAAAAAATTCTAACAATTGTATTATTTTCCTGGTCAACATAATCGTTGCAGTTATAAATGTGTAATTGTATCTTTAAATAGATATAATGCTTGGGATGCCTGGGTGGCTCAGTTGGTTAAGCTCAGGTCTTCAGCTCAGGTCATGATCCCAGGGTCCTGGGATTGAGTCCCACATTGGGCTCCTTGCTCAGCAGGGAGCCTGCTGCTCTCCCTGCTTGTGCTCTCTCTCTCTCTCTCTGACAAATAAAAAAAAAATATAATGCTTACCATGAGTCTTTTTTTTTTTCCCCAAGATTTTATTTATTTATTTATTTGACAGAGAGAGACACACACACACACAGTGAGAGAAGGAACACAAACAGGGGAATGGGAGAGGAAGAAGCAGACCTCCTGCCGCCCAGAGAGCCACCCAGGAGCCCCACCCTGAATCTTTTTTTTTTTTTTAAGATTTTATTTATTTATTTGACAGATGGAGATCACAAGTAGGCAGAGAGGCAGGTAGAGAGAGAGAGGAGGAAGCAGACTCCCTGCTGAGCAGAGAGCCCGATGTGGGGCTCGATCCCAGGACCCTGGGATCATGACCTGAGCCGAAAGCAGAGGCTTTAACCCACTGAGCCACCCAGGCGCCCCCCACCCTGAGTCTTTTTATACCTCAGTTTCTTCCTATGTAAATTCTTAATTTGGATTCGTCTTTTGGTTTTTTTTTCTCCTGTCTTCAAGTAGAGTGATAGATTTCCTGTTGATAGAATGAATGAGAAGAACGTGACTTCTTGTGTGACATCTTTGGAGTGGGGCCCTTTCACTTGGGGTTGGGAAAGCTCCCTGCCATTGTTAGCTCTGGGGTGTGGCTCTGTCCCTTTTGGCTTCCCTCAATTCTTGCCTAAACCTTGTCAATTTTCTTTTCATTGAATTCCCTTCAATTGCCCAGCGTGAGCCAGCATCTGTTCCAGCAGGGACTGTGGGCCTCTCCTCCACACACCCCTTAACCTCTGTCCCCTTGCGCTCTGCCCCCCAACCACGCTGACCCCTCCCTATTCTTTCTCCTTCTTTCCGACCTGTCCTGTTTGGAGCTAGGTGGCAGGAGGTATGTAGGTTAGCATATCACACTCCTCATCTGCTCTGTGGTTGCCCTCATCCCTGGGTGGTCAGGAACAGAGTATTCCTTCTTTCTGAACGGCTCAGTATTCTGGCTGATCTTCAGAATGCGCCCCTAGCTCCCAGCCTCTCAGAAGCCCCACCCCGGCCAGCAGTCCGACAGGCTCGGTGGTCTCACCCTCTGCTTTCTTCCTTATAGACAACCCATGTTATTGCCTAGTCTGACATCCTGGGAGAGGGTATGAGACCAAATCTGTTACATCGGTGTCTAGATGGGGCCTTAGCTAGTCCAGGCCAAGACGTTATGAGCTGCATTTTTATTGCTTTCCCAATCCTTGTGTGCGGCTTTTATTGTGCTAGGAGTTTAAAATGTAATAAACAAGGAGAAAAAAAAATATTTTTTAAGTCACTCTGGCTAAAGACTCCAGCCTAACAAAATCCTTAACAGACCCTTGTAAGTCCTGTTGCTGGGGAGTGTTTGTCCAACAGACCTGGAACAGTTTAAAAAGGAGGAATGGGGGGTTGGTTAACATTAAAGAAACACAAAGATTTTTCATCTGGCTCTGGGGGAGACCAGAGCCATGGAGGGAACAAGAAAAGAAAGAGGGGATTGAGCATTTTTGCAAACAAATGATAAAACTGCCTTTTCAAGAAAGGGGGGGGGGACCCCTTGTCCAAACAAGACTTTTGCCAGGGTAGGAAATCATTTCTGCAATTGTTTACAATGCTCGAGCAGCCCATCCAAAGTCAACATGGCCTGGGAGCGTTGCCCCGGAGCCTCCTGCTCCTTGCCAGCCGCCTGCCAGCTCAGGCCCAGCTATTTCTGGGACTGTGTTCCCTCCCTTGAAAAGCAAACTGTGGCCCTCACTGTCATCCCCAATAAAACCCCCAGGTTTTGCAGGCTTAATCGTGTTTTCCAGACGAGTTGTCCAACTGGGGGCTTGGATGCAAGGTGTTGAGGGTGGAACTGCCGGTCTGGGGGGAAGGGGGCCCTTCATATGCAAGGTGCCAAAGTGGAAATTTCCATTGCACTCCAAGATGGCTTCACCTGTGGCCAAGGAAACCCATTCTGCCTCCAAAGAGGAGACCCTGGCTAGTGAAATGTATGCCCCTTCCCAAAGCTTGTGCCACCACTCCAGAGCAAAGTTTCCTTTTACAACAAAGCACCATGATTGCTAGCAATAACCTTGTACTTCTGGATACCACCTGGGTGTAGAAAAGACTTTCACTTCTGCTGATTGGATCGCCACCATGAGAAAGGCCTTATTAATCTCATGTGTTTAATTCATCTATGCGTCTCCTGGTTTTTGTGTTAAGGGTACAGTCGCATAGTTTGAAAATTTTCAAGTGAAAATAAGTTCCCCCTTCTGCCCCTAGGTGACCATGAACACATGAACACAAGAGGTGTTCATCTCTTATGTATCTTTCCAGAGACGCTTTCTGCTCATAGAAGCGACTTACAGTGGTGCCAGGATAGAGTATGGCACGGAGACCAGAGTCCCAGGCGCTAGTCGTAGCTCTGCTCCCAGTCCTCTGTGCAACACAGCATAGGCCACACTCCCTCTCTGGACCTCATCTGTGTCATCTGTGAAACTGGGACTACTAAGAGCGGACAGTCAGTAGGCTTATATGTGCCTGCCACCGGGCCAAGTGTTTCCCCGTGTATTAGCTGAATGAAGCTCATCACAGCCCTATAAGGAGTTCACATGAGTCCCATTTATCACTGACAAAACTGAGGCACAGGGAAATGAAAGAACTTGCCCAGGTCCGAGGTGACCAGAGGGGGAGCCCAGATTTTAGAAACCTAGGCGATTTCTCATAGGAGAGCTCACAGACTGAACCACGGCGCTATTAGAGGTCCACTCGTTGATGATGTTGACAGCACCAAATGACGGCTTGAGTCAGCAGGCTGTCTCAGAGCGGCTCCTTCCAAGTCTGATATCAGGAATTGGTTCCAGGTCCTGTGAAACTCTGGCCAGGCAGCTCTGACTCACTCAGCCCCATTTAGATGGGATAGGGGACAGCTGGCAAAGAGCAGGAGACGGCAGGGGACGGCTCAGGCATGAACCCTGATGTCAGCCCAGTGCCTCCCTCTGGGGCATCATGACAACTCCTTAAAAACAATATTTTTAAATTTTTATCAAAAGTAGTCACGCACATAATTTCAAAAGCCAACTAATATTTGAAGCCTCATAACAAAGAGATAACATCTGAGAACAACCATATTTAACCCTTCCAGCTCTTTCTTTATGTATTTATCTCCATTATTCTACATCAGGGGTTTACTTTTTTTGTAGAAGTGCAAACTTTTCCCATAAGGGATCACATGGGAAATATTTTCAGCTTTGTGGGCCAGACAGTCTGTTGCAACCGCTCAGTTCTCCTTGTAGCTAGAAAACAGCCCTGGGCAATAGGTAAACGAGTGGGTGTAGACATACCCAAGTACAACCTTATTGACAAAAGCAGATTTGGCCTGTGGGGGTATCATTTGTTGACACCTGTTCCAATTGCTTAAACGTCTATTCTTTCATTTTCTTGATGTGTAATCTTAGCCATTACCTATTCATTTTCTGTTGTGATAGATAAAAATTCACCTTTCTTAAACAGCTCCCCTCTCTATAGCTGTTTATCCTCCTAAGCCATCCTAACCAAGTCCTATTGGAATTATCAGTGAAATCAGTATTCAATGTTTGCTTATTATAACCAAGTAAACACTGTTCTTTACCAAGTCAAGTTGTATATCATGTGACATTTCCTTTTTCATGTAGGTTTTATTTTTATCTGGAGGTGCTAAGTCTTTCATTCTTTCTATCATTCACGTGGTTTCTTTGACCTTCAACAGCCTCTCAGTCAGGTTTCTACATGGTTACACAGATAATGTGTCAAAGCCTCTTTTTTTCAACATGATTGTTTTACCAGAGCCTCTCCTTGAGCCCTCTAGCCTCCTCCTCTACTGTGGACTGGGTACCCCTTTGGGCTTGGCCTCAGCTTTTCTGCTAGAGCTTCCTTTCTTCACTTGATCTCTTTTCTGTATTGGATCTCTTTTTCCCAAATCCCAGGTCTTCTTTTCTGACTTACTTCCTCATTTTGCTAGAGCACATCCTCTAGTAGCTTTCTGAAAAAGGATACACGGGAGATAGAAATGCAAATTTTGGTGTATCTGAAAATGTCTTTAATCTACCATCACTCTTGAATGATAGCTTTGCAGAGAGTGTAGAATTCTAGATTAGAAATAATTTTTTCTCCATATTTGAGACATACAGTTTGTTAGAAATCTGATACCTTTTGATTCTTAATTCTTTGTGTGCAATCCTTTTTCTTCTCTAGTTTTCATGCACCTCTCTTAAGTCCGAATGTTCTAAAATTTCTAGTCATTGTGCCTGGCACTCAGTGGACCCTTTCAATGTGGATATTCATGACCTTCAGTTCTGAGAAATTTCTTTGTAATATTTCTTTCAAAATTTCCTCCCCTTCAAAATTCCCACCTCAAGGTGCCTCTTGGGGAGGCACCTGGGTGGCTCAGTCATTAGGTGTCTGCCTTTGGCTCAGGTCATGGTCCCAGGGTCCTGGGATTGAGCCCCACATTGGGCTCCCTGCTCAGAGGGAAACATGTTTCTCCTCTTTCACTTTCCCTGCTTGTGTTCCTTCTCTCACTCTCTCTCTCTGTCAAATAAATAAATAATATTAAAAATTTTTTTCTTGGGATGTCTGGGTGACTCAGTTCATTAAGCATCTGCCTTTGGCTCAGGTCATGATCCCTGAGTCCTGGGATCAAGTCCTATGCCAGGCTCCTTGCTCAGCGGGGAGCCTGCTTCTCCCTCTGCCTGCCACTTCCCCTGCTTATGCTCTCTCTCTCTCTGACAAATAAACAAATAAAATCTTTAAAAATCTTTTTTTTCTTTCTATCTTCTGCCTTTATCTTTTTCTTTTTGGACTGATTTCCTAGACTATATCTTCCAGTACTTCCACTTAAATTATTTTTATTCTAGATACCATAGTTTTGAAGATTTTATTTATTTATTTATTTATGTATTTTAGAGAGGGAAAGAGAGAGAGCATGCACAAGCAGGGGGAGAAGCAGGGGGAGAGGGAGGGGAAGGAATCTCAAGCAGACTACGTGCTGGGCTACAACCCTGAGATCTTGACCTAAGTTGAAACCAAGAGTCCAGTGCTTAACCTACTGAGCCACTCAGGCACCCCACCAGATACCATACTTTTGATTTCTCAAAGCTTTGTCTTGTTCTGTTGCTTTTTATAGCATTATGCTCTTTTCACACGTTCACAGCACCTTCTTGTTGTCTTCTGAGGATATCAGATATGGATGGGACAGAGGGAAAGGGGGAGAGAGAGAATCTCAATACGACTTCCTGCTGAGCAGGGAGCCTGACACCTGGCGATCATGACCTGAGCAGAAACCAAGAATTGGACACCTAACCAACTGAGCCACCCAGGTGCCCCAGACTCAAAGTTCTTATAATCGCCTTCAAGGTCCTGCAGGATCTGGGCCCAGGTGCCCCTGGACCTCAATCACTGCGGCTTTGCCCTATTCCCAGGATCCCAACCACTCTAGCTTCCTCCTTGTTCTTACCAAGCCCATCACCACTGCCCCAAGGTCATTGCAGTTACTGTTGCCTCCACCTGGCATGTTCTCCCTGTGTCCCCATAGTCAGTGGGGCACCCCTGCCTCATTCTGGACTTCTGCTTCAACACTGGCTGATCAGAAAGACCTTTTCTGACACTTTGCCTAAAATAACACTTCCCCTTTTCTCCACACCATTTCCTATTCCATTTCCCCTGCTTTTGTTTCTTTACAGCATTTGTTATCACCTGCCTTTAAAAAAAGATTATTTTTAAGTAATCTCTACTCCCAAGATGGGGCTTGAACTCATGATCAAGATCATGAGTTGCATGCTTCACTGACTAAGCCAGCAGGGTGCCCCTATCACTTGCCTTAAAAAAAAAATCTGATAAAATACATAGAATGTGAAATTCACCATTTTAACCATTTTAAAGTGTACAATTTAGGGGCAGTAGGTGCATTCACATCGCTGTGCACCCACCACCACCATCCACTTCTAGAATCTTATCATCTTCCCCAGCTGAAACTCTGTGCTCATTAACCACTACTCCCCATTCTTCCTTCCCACCCAGCCTCTGGCAACCACCATTCTACTTTCTGTCTCTATGAATATGACTAGCCTACAGACCTCATGTAAGTGAAGTCATATAATATTTGTCCTTCTGTATCTGGCTTATTTAACTTGGCATAATGTTTTCAAGTTATATTCATGTTGTAACGCAGGTCAGAATTTTGTGTCTTCTGCTGTTTTATATATTTATCTCTTCATTTGCTTATGATTACTATTGTCTCTCCTCCCACTCCCCACTAGAAGGTAAGATCCTTGGGGATAAGAGCTTTGTCTGTTTTGCTCATTCATCCAGAGTAGTGCCTGGGCACAGTGTGCATTCAATAAGTATTTGTTGAGTAACTTGCCTCCCATTGGGGCAATCTTCTTCTTTTGCATAGAGTTGGCCTTCTCTGAGTATGACTTGCCCATTCTGCAAGGAATTTTTGGCCCCCATTGTGCTGAGCACTCTGGTGGATAGAAAGATGAAACAGATATAGCTGAGAGGGTAAGAGTGATGGAGTAGATATCTGTTTTCATTTCTTTCCCCTGCCTAATATTTACTCCCATTTTTCTGATGAAAGCAATGGAATTTTTCTTTGGGGAGTCTTCCTTCCCTCCTTTCAGTCTATGTGGTTCTGAGTGATCTATGTTATCCTCTGTCTTCAGGGAAACACAAGCAACCCAGGCCTGCAAATAAGACCTGAGAAAATCTGGGACTTTAGTTGCGACCACAGGGAAAGAAATGCAGCTATTCCACTGAGAGTGCAAAATTGGAAGAAAGTTAGCCTAGAGTTATGATGACTCACTGCTTTGAAAGCTTGTGTTTGAGAATGAAGACAACACAGAAGAAAGCAGAGTAAAGAAATGGATAAAACGAAGTTGAGTCCTGGGGGCGCCTGGGTGGCTCAGTGGGTTAAAGCCTCTGACTTCAGCTCAGGTCATGATCCCAGAGTCCTGGGATTGAGCCCCACATCGGGCTGTCTGCTCAGGGAGGAGCCTGCTTCCTCCTCTCTCTCTCTTCCTGCTTCTCTGCCTACTTGTGAACTCTGTCAAATAAATAAATAAAACCTTAAAAAAAAAAAAAACAAAAACGAAGTTGAGTCCCGTTAACATTGTTTTGAGTTCCTAGATCCAGCCATGCCTGAAGGCAAAGATCCATTTCCTGGAATTTTCAGCTTTGTGAACCAATAAATTCTCATTCCCTCCTCTCTTGCTTGTTAGTCCTTGATTTGAATTGGGTTTCTGTTATCAGCTAATGAAAGATTCCTGGCCAATATAAGGAAGATGGATAAAATGGAAGTGGGTAGAGAAGCTGTTTGTGGGGTTAGGAAACTCAGAGGTGTTATCCAGAAAATGATTAAAGGGCCAAACATGTTCACCCAGAGGAAGAGAAGCCTTGCAAGCAGGGCTATATCTTGAGACATGTAAAGAGCTATTGCATGGGAAAGGAATTAGATTTGCCTTAGATGATGCAAGAGGGAACACCAGGGCCCACAGATTAATGTTTTAATCTGTTTTTGACATGTTTTAATAACATGTCAGTTTGGTTGAAAGAAAAATGTTGAGGCCTCAGGAGCATCCCAGAGTACAATGGTGTCAAGCCAGTGAATGACCCCAAGGTGGGGGTGTGTATACAGTACGGTGAGAGAAAATGGAGTGTTGCATAGACCTCATCCAAATAACCACTGTGTTCCTCTATTCCAGAACTGGGAACTCTGCCTGTGCTGACTGATGAGAGCAGACAATAAGTTTGTCACATCCAGACATTAAATACAGTGCCCTTCCTTACCACTGGGCCCAGGATTGATATCCTAGAAGTTAATCACAAGATTGCCCCAAAACACAAGGAAAATCATGTTGGTCCATGAATTATGAGAGAAGTGGGCTTTTCCAAGGATTCTGAAAAAAGTTTTTCTTATTAGATTAGTCTTTTCTAAAAAACAATATCTGGAACCAAAACATGTGCCTTTGTTTTGCTAAGAATTGTTTTTTAATGTGAAGAGTCTGGGTCATAGCCCTGGAGAGTTTCTAGATGGCAAGTGCAACCTAGTTCCAAAAGAAAAAGTGCTCCCAACATGTGACTGTCCTGGAGTGGTGGGGGGAAACCATTGCCGTGACAATGTGGGAGGCCTACAATGAGGCTTCAGACACTCACCGACCTGTCTCCTGGGTCCCGCAGAACTTAATTTTATACCAGCACCCAACCTTCAGAAGGTAGTTCTGGATAAAAAGAAAATCTTTGGTTACAGAGAAAATCCATCAGTCTGCAATCATTATGATGTGGCAGGAAGAGTTTGGGCTTTGGAGTCAGACAGAACCAGGTTAGAATTCTGACTCTACTTTGGATCACACAATTTTCCAGAGTCTCAGTTTCTTCTCTTATAAAAGGAGGATAATGGAACTCTCTTAATGGAGGTGTTTTGAGGATTAAAGATAATGCGGGGGCCCCTGTGTGGCTCAGTCGGTTAAGTGTTGGACTCTTGATTTCGGCTTAGGTCACAATCTCAGGGTTGTGGGATCGAGCCCTGCATCGGCTCTGTGCTGAGTGTGGAGGCTGCATGGGATTCTCTCTCTACGTCTCCCCTTGCCCTTCCCCCCACTCTCTCATTTTGTCTCTCTTTCTCAACAAATAAATAAATAAAATCTTTAAAAAGAAGATGATGCTATTAGGTATAGCATATATATTTGTCCTATAGAGGACAAATGGTAATTGAAAGAATGAAAAAATACTCAAATACTGATTGGTAGAAGACCAAAGGGCCTTCAAAACCTGAAGGTGGTCCTAAATGGTTGGTTTTCAGGTCCAAGAGAGGCTAATGAGAAAGACAGAGAAGAGAGAGAGAAAGAGCTGTTTTCTTGGGAGGGGGTCAAGGAGAGTATAAAGACCGAAGGTTTTCAGAGCTTTCTGTGAGAAGCTGTGCTAGCTACCTAGCCAAGTACAGCCCCCTTCCTTCCCGGCACATGGCTAGATTCTATCTCCCAGCCCCCCTTGCAGTTAAAAGATGGCTCCGTGATCAGATTCTCTCCAGGGGAGTGTGAGTGGTCAAGGTGTGTGACATTAGGGGACTCAGGCCTTAAGATCATGGAATGTCTCTTCCTCTTTTCTGTTCCCACCAGCTACAACCCAGATGTGGCCACAAACCCAGCCTCACTCATGGAGACAAAAAGCAGGCCCTGGAGATGGTGGAGCAACAGCTTGGAAGGAACCTGGAGCTTGGCAGACTGCATGAGCCAAAATTAATCTTTTTGTTCCCTAGGCCATGATTCTATCAGATCTTGTCATTACAGCAGCTCAGCCTTGCCCTAACATCTGGCATGGGCCATCTTGGCGAGGACATCCATTTCTCAAAGTTGGGTTCCTTTAAAAAAAAAAAAAAAGGCGATTGTGGTATAGTGGAAAAAGCCCTAGCCTCAAAGCCAAGAAGTTTGACTGCTTAGTGAAAATAATGGCCATTTTGTGCTCTGTGTTAGAGCTGACAAGGATCTCCTCCGCGAGACCCAGGCTCCTCATCTGTACCATGGCAAACCACAGAAGGGCAAGGAGTGCCAGCGAACGTTCCATAAATTGTCGAGTGTCGTACCAGTGTGAGGGCCTCTCAGCATCCTGCACAGGGGAGGACACGAGGCGGGCTACACCTCAGCTGAGACTCGAGGCAGGGACCCCTGAAGAAGAGCCAGGGAATGGAAGGGCTTGGGGATCTGCTGCCTCGTCCCCTAGAACGATTGCATGTGTGAGGTCAAGGGTGGAACGTGCTCCGAGCCCACTCACGGTAAAAATACGAGGACTTCTAGATACAGCGAGAGCCTATGTAACACCTCACGTCACAGAGAGCAATCCCTGCGGAGAAGTGCCGCATTGAAATAACAGTCATGAGGCCGCCTTCCGAGATAAACGCTGGAGTTTGGCTCTAAACGCCAGCATCCTTAGCTAATCTAAGCAATGCATGAGCAGGAAGAATTTGGTGGCGGGGAGCCCAGGTGGAGCTGTATAAAGAACTCTTATGAGCATCTAGTAACCTCTGAGCAGGAAGCCCGAGTGAATGATGGGAAATGTAACATTTAATCAAATCTGGGGGGAGAAGGGGTACCGAGGGGGGTGGGGGAGGGGCTTGGGTCTTGGCAAGAGGCAGGCTGCTAAGGGATCCCTGGCAGAGGGTTTTCGTCTCCGTGGTTCATTTGCTCTGGGTGAGCTCGGCCCCCTCCGAGTTAGCAGTCCCCAGTTAGAAGGTCTGCCACCCTCTCATTAAAGAGGCCAGGAGGGGGCTTGGCCAAAAACTTAGGGGGAAAGATCTATCTCCTAAGGCCAAGAAGGGAGGCAGCCTCTTACCCCTGACGGGTAAGCCTGTGATTTTTTTGAACTGGGAAATCCCTGCAGAGATCACCTCATGCACTCCCTACCTCCCCACAACCTTGCCCAACTCTCACTTTACAGTAGCAGAAACTGAGGCCCAGAGATGGGAAACAGAATTCCCAAGATCACACAGCGAGTCAGGGTCCTTGGAGATCATCTCCTCCAATCCAAAGCATCCCCTACCCTGTTATTTTATAGACACCAATCCTGAGGCACAGGGAGAGTGACAAACTCCATTTCAGGGCTGAAATGGGAAGTGCAGCCAGGTTCCCTGGTCCAAGGAGTTTTGGCCACCACAGGTCGGCGTCTCCTCAGCTGAGAGTGATGGTTGTCAAAGGCCTCTAGTCCTGCTCTAGCTCACTGGATCTCTCTGCAGCTGTTACCAGCCAGGGGAGGAATCCCTCAGGACAGGGAGGGCTTTGCTGCCTTCATGGGGCCAGATGCCTGCCCTTGGACCAATCAGCTGTGGCCAGGAGGCAGGACAATTGCCGATGACGGCAGCTCTTTCAATAAAGCAAATGGATGGAGCCAAGGGGATGTAATTCCAGAAGAAGGGGACACCGAGCAGACAATTCCCATGGACATGTACTGCAGCCTCTTGACCTTGACTCTCCTCATCTGTAAAATGGGGACAGCAATTGTGCCCACACCATAGGGCTGTTACAAAGAGGAAACAACGCAATATATACAAAGTCTGCTTTACATAAGCTACTTGATACATATTAGTTCCTCTCTGCCTTCTTTTTTTTTTTTTTTT